>PVJO010032457.1:0-13169 GCA_004026905.1 Hystrix cristata | reverse complement strand
AACTCAAGGTCACATAACTGCCAGGTGCTGTGGCACACAACTGTAATGCCAATGCACTGGGAGGCGGCGGCAGGAGGATCACAACTTCAACCCCAGTGTGATTTAGTGAAACTCTGCCTCAAAATAATAAAGACCTGGGGATGTAGCTTGTTGTAAAGGTCCTAGATTCAAGCTCCAGTATCACTTAAAAGGAAGGGTGGTGAAAGAAAGGAAAAAGAAAGAAAGAAAGAAAGAAAGAAAGAAAGAAAGAAAGAAAGAAAGAAAGAAAGAAAGAGAGAGAGAGAGAAAGAGAGAAAGAGAGAGAGAGAAAGAGAGAGAGAAAGAGAGAGAGAAAGAGAGAGAGAGAAAGAGAGAGAGAAAGAGAGAGAGAAAGAGAGAGAGAAAGAGAGAGAGAGAGAGAGAAAGAGAGAGAGAAAGAGAGAGAAAGAGAGAGAGAAAGAAAGAGAGAAAGAGAGAGAAAGAAAGAAAGAGAAAGAAAGAAAGAGAAAGAGAGAAAGAAAGAAAGAAAGAGACACACAGCTAATTAATGAGCAATAGATCTCAGATTCAGACCCACATTGGTCTTTGTTTGCAAACTTGTCCTCCAGAGAAAAGGTCAAAAAGAATGTATGGACAAGCTGGAGCTCTCTGAGCCCACTGAAAGCAAAATTTTATTTTAAAATTTTCTGTTTAGTACCATGAGAGTAGCTCAATAGTAGAATGCTTGCCTATCATGCACAAGGTCCTGGGTTTGATCCTCCTAGCCTAAGGAAAAAAGCTACATCTTAACATGGCCTTTTCTAACTTGACAGTGGAACTGCTCAATTTTTATTCTTTACCCTATCACATACAAAACCCCAAGTCCATTGTTGTGTACCATTGGAAAATCTAAACCTTTTAGAACCCTGTTGACAATCTATCATTATTCCTCTGGGTACAAAGCATCTTAGCAAAACATTGTCTTTTTAGCAACTTTAACTATTTATGATTGCTACATTTCATTGTCACCAACAGAAGTCTAGCCCACCGTAAGACACAGATGACACTTTGTAGGGAAATGTGAAAGCACAAGATGGTGGCACTCTGGTTCAGGCTGTGGAGGGAAGGGATCTGGAAAGCAGTGAGGTTCGTGTCAACAGGACTCCAGCATGGGCACATCTCCCGGTACCCCAATGTAAATAATTTCTACAGTCAAGGTCAATGCTGACCAGTGTAAGTAACGTCTAGAACCAAGGTCGTTACTGTCACAAGGCCACTATTGTGTGTTTTGTTATAAATGCAGACCAAGCAGCTGAGGACTGCTGTGAGTGTACAGAGGCTTGGGGATCAAGAGCAGCTGAACAGGTGGACTAAGGCTAAGCAGCTGAATAAAGAATGTTTAACCCAGTCCATAGTTCTGTGTCTCTTCTTCGGGCTGCCTGGATCTCAAGCGAACCTCCTCAGTCTGAACTGGTGACAACACAGACCTCTACTACCCAACCTCGTATTCCTTCCACAGACTGGTGGCCTGTGGTGAGCTAGGAACTGCGCTGAATGATGAAGACCAGGGTCAGTGCCCTCGCAGAACCTCAGCTAGAGAGGATCAGAAGAACCAAAATATCGTCCGAGTGGTTTATTAGTCCATAATTTTAAGTATCAAGAAAGAAAAATAGGGGACTTGCTGAATACTAACAAATATTTAAGGAAGAAATAATATCAGTCTTACACATAATCTCTTAGTAAACAGAGGAAGGACTACTTCCCAATTCACTCTGGGAGGCAATATTACTCTGATTCCAAAGCTAGGAGGAAAAAATGTCACATGAAAACTATAGACCTATATTTTTCATGAATATAAGTAAAAAATCCTTTTAAAACGTTAGCCAATAACAGGAAACCAGCAACATACTAGCAACATATTAGCATTAGACACCATGACAAAGAGAGGATAATCTCAAGAGTACAAGTGGTTTTAACATTGGAAATCAATTAATGCAATATATCACATCAATAAAATCAAAACAACTTAGTCTTCTCAATAAATTCAGAAAAAGCATTTTACAAAAATCTAACACTCATTTTTTTATTAGTACATGTTTGTAGTACATAATGATTATATTTATGGTGAGGAGTTTGTTCATATACATAACACATCTATTTCTTTTTCTTTTTTTTTTTTTTAACCCTTCCATTCCCCTCCCTGCCTGCTCCCTCCAACTCTTGTTTTCTTTCTCATTTTCAAAAGTTCAATCTTTAGGGCAACCCATTTCCAGGACCCCTCCTGTGTGTCAGGAGCTATCTCTCCATAAACCTTTCCTGTTCTAAAAAATAAAATAAAATAAAAACTCCATTTAAATTTTTCTCAATTCTTTTTTTTAAGTCCCTTTCCTCTCCCTCCCCTCTCCATCTCTTGTTCCCCTTCCCATTTGAAAAAGATCTCCCTATTTATCACCTATTTTTATTTTGCTCTTTATTTACAATTTGTGGTTCTTATGTAAGAAAAACCATATGCTATTTAAGGTTATGTGCTTGATTTACTTCACTTAATATTATGGTCTCAAGGTGCATCCATTTTCCCACAAATGACTCAAGTTTATCCTTCTTTATGGCAGAGTGGTAATCCATTGTGTATAAATACCACATTTTCTTCATCCATTTATCTGTTGATGGGCATATAGGCTGCCAAGATTTAGCTGTCATGAATGTGCTGATGTGAGTATGGATACGCATGTATCATTGTAATATGATAACTTTAACTCTTTCAGGAAAACACCTAGAAGGGGAATAGCTCAGTCAAATGGAATTTCTAATTTAGTTTTTTGACTTTCTAATTTCCATAGTGGTTGTACTAGTTTACATTCCCACCAACAATACAGAAAATTTCCTTTTTCCCCACAGCTGTGTCAGCATTTCCAACGGACTCATTCTTGATAACAATTTTCAACAAATTAGGAATTGGAGCCCACAGGAAGAGCAAAAAGAGGGACCTCCATGCAGAAGAGCGAGGTGGCAAGTGGTGCTTTCTCCCTGGGCCCTGGATTAGTGTGGGAGGGGCAACTCGAGCCTGCAGATGCATGGTGATCACTGGAGACTCCAAAGGCCTCCACAGAGAAACACCCCAGTGGAACAAGTGGTGGACACTGCAGACTGCAGTGGCTGGTGAGTTGTTCTGGTTCAGACATCCCCCAGGAGAGGGTGACTGGTTGCCATTTTGGATGGGGGCCAAGTGAACTCAGAACTCAGAGCAGCCATGGGTTGGCCACATCCAGCAGCTCCCATTGTCAGAGTGAGGTGCAGCCAAGTTCAAGCTAGCAGGAGGTCTGGTTGCTGAGTTCAAGCTGGCAAGAAGCACCCAGAGCATTGTGGGCTGAACAACTCTGGTCCCAGCCTCACAGCCAGAAACTCGAAGCAGCCTGATGTCAGTGGAACTAGGGGGACAGGGATTATCCACCACCCTGCTATAATTCCACTACTGGCTTGCTGGGATCAATCAACACGGATCTGGGCTCTGTCTGCACCCTCTGTCTACCAATGACAACAGAGATACACCCTGAAGTGGACTTTTTTTTTCTTCTTTTTTTCCTTTTTTTCTTTTTTCTTGTTTGGTCTGATTTGTATATGAGCGAGAACATTGTTTCTAGTTTTTGTTGTTATTGTTTTGTTCTGTTCATGTTTCTGTTTTTTTCTTCTTTCTTTCCCTTCTATCTTCTTCACTAGTTTCCCAAACCTACATACTCTTTCTTTGTGCTCCAGCTTTGCTTCTAATCTCTTTTTCTTTTTATATTTTTCTATTTTTCCCCCAGACCCTTTCAAATTTTCTCCCCTGATGGTAAAATCACCATATTAGGATATTTATTGTATACCATTTTCTGGTCTGTTTTAGATTTTGTTATATACCTACAAATCTTGTTCATATGGTTAAAGGCAGCAAATTGATAGTTACCACAGTTTGTCATTTTCTAGGCTATGTTTAATGCTGTTGTTATTACTGATTGTACTTCAGCTAGGTGACAGAATTGTTGTAATCGGTTGTTCTTCCTGGTATGCCAAGACTGAGATTGCCTGAAGGTCATAAGCAATACTATAGGCCAGAGCCGCAGAACCAGGGACTAGGCCAAATAGGCAGGAACTTCTCATCCCCAATAAATTGAACGGGTAGGATCTTGCAACAGACTCAAAACCCAAAAGTCAGCTATGCCTGAAAAAAATCTCTGAGAAGTAGTCATTTCCTAAGGATTCTCAATACTAGCAATAAATCTACCTGGTATAAGCATCAACACAGGAGTTAAAGAAAAATAAAATAGAAAATGAAAAGAAACAGAAGCAGGATGCAACCCCAGTTTTCCAGCTTGCCAAAGGTAAACCTAAGGGGCAAAGAGATGGGGCAATTTGAAAGTCACCTGCCTGGACTCTCTGAAGTGGCAACAGCAGAAATAACAAAGTAGATGAATGAAGCTCTAGAAAAAAATCAAAGCAGAAATAATTTCTCAGACAACTAAGGAGATGATGACCATAATGAAGAACATGGTCAGTGAATCTAGAGCAGATACAGATTTTTTAAATGGAAGAGCTTAGGAAAATGATGGAAACCATGAATGCCAAACATAGGAAAGAAATGGGATCCACAGATGCAAACGATATCCAGGATATTAAAAATTCTATTAAAAGTATAGGCAGCTGTATGAACCAATGTGAGACAGAATATCAGATCTAGAAGACAAGATGGAAGTTAGCAATCATAAAAAGCAAGATTTCTTAAAAATAGCAAGGGACCATGAAAAACCAAAGCAACAGCTGCTAGATGATACAAAGAAGAATAACATAAGACTGATTGGAGTCAATGAAAAACCAGGATATAGCACAAACAACATAAAAAACTGTCTGCAGAAGTAATGGCAAAAAACCTCCCAAGCATGGAAAAAGAATTTGACATATAGATAAATGAGGCATAGAGAACTCCAATTAGCCATGATTAAAAATATATATATACACCAAGGCATATAATAGCCAAGATTCCAGAAAGTTAACACAAGAACAGAATAGTAAAAGCTGTTAGACCAAAGATACAAATCACCTATAAAGGAAAGCCCATCACGGCAGCATTCTCAACACAAACTCTTAAATCAATGAGAGCTTGGAATGAAGTATTTCAAGCCCTGAAAGGAAACAACCTCCAACCCAGATTGATGTACCCCATAAAATTAGCTTTCAAAATTAATGGAGAGGGGTTAAGGGTTTACCTCAAGTGGTAGAGCGCTAGACTAGCAAGCACAAGGCCTGAGTTTGAGCCTCAGCACCCACACACACCAAAAAAAAATTTTGATGGAGAAATAAGATACTTCCATTGTCAGGAGCCAACAACTCCGCACCCACCAACAGACCATCATAGAAAGATCCCGGTGCTACATTGCATGCTCCCCCCTATGTTCCCAAGTTCACCTCCACGTGCTAGATAGGGAGCATTTTAAGGAAATTATCCTTGGCTCCTTGCCTGTAGCTTTAGCTGACAAGGTCCTAAGGCAAGAAAGCTTGCTTGTATTAGGTTTGCAGAATAACAAGCCTGGCTGGCAGGGCCCCAAGTCAAAAGTTTATTCTGTACCCATCTCCCTGTACTGTTATTTCTTGATAACACCACAAGCTGAAGTGGCCTTCAGATTATTTTTGTGAATCTCTTCCTTTGTTTCAAATAGCTTAGCACATTCCCTTAACACTGTGTTCTGCTGAAGCCTATAAATAAACATCATGCTTTGCAGGGGCAGCCATTCTGTTCATCAGGCTGATGGCTCCACCTGGTCCCAGCTGTCCTGTGTGAATCTCTTCTTTCATCCCCCATCACTCCTCTGCCCTGTTCAGCTCAGCAGTGCAGGTCGCAGCATTCCATGACAACGAACACCTGACGAAATTCATGACCACCAAACTAGCACTCTAAAATGTTCTGAAAGATATTCTAGAAAGAGATAATAAGGACTACAACTCCAGGAGCCCCAACAGAATGAATCTACCAGGCAAGGGAGGTAATTAAAGAGAGGTGAAAGAAAGGGAACCAACAATAGGAAAATAACATGACAAGGATAAATCAATATAAATATCAGTTATAACCATCAATGTAAATGGTCTTAATTCACCAATCAAAAGAAGCAGACTGGCAGAATGGATCAAGAAGCAAGATTCAACAATATGCTGCATACAAGAAACACATTTAACTCAAAAAGAAATTAATGGGCTCAAAGTCAAAGGATAGAAACAATACTCCATGCCACAGGAACCCAGAAAAAGGCAGAGGTAGCTATTCTATTTGCAGACAAATTGGGTTTCAAGCCAAGACTTATCAAGTGATACAAAGGTCACTACATCCTTGTAAAGAGAACAATCTAAGAGGAAGCTACAACAATCATAAAAATATATGCACCAAATACCAGCACTTCCAACTATATAATACAAAAATTAACGGACATGAAAAATCAAATAAGCACTAATACGATTGTAATGGGGGACTTCAATACCCCGCTGTCACAAATAGAAAGACCAACTAGATAAAAAAAAAAATCAACAAACAAACATCAGAACTGAACCAAACTTTTGAGCAAATGAACTTAGTGGATGTCTACAGACCAGTACCCTCCACAATGTCAGAATACACATTCTTCTTAGCTGCACACAGAATGTTCTCCAAAACATACCACATACTAGCTCATAGAACATGCTTAAGGAATCTAAATTATCCTATCCATATTATCAGACCATAGTGCAATCAAATTTAAAATCAATGGTAAAATAAATCACAAAAATTTCATAAACACATAGGAATTAAATAATACCCTCCTGAACAACCAATGGGTCACAGATAAAATTAAAGAAGAAATTAGACAGTTTCCACAATTAAACAATAATGCAAATACAACATACCAAAACTTATGGGACACAATGAAAGCAGTCCTGTGAGGGAAATTTATAACAGTGAATTCCCATATCAGAAAAACAGGGCGCTCAAATAACCTGACATTGAACCTCAAGCTTCTAGAAAAATAAAAGCGAGTCTAGCCCAAAGCTCAAATGAGAGAGGAAATTATAGAGATTAGAGAAGAAATTAATGCAATTGAGACCAAGAAAGCAATACAAAGAATCAGTGAATCAAAGAGATGGTTCTCTGAAAGATTAAATAAAAGTAAGGTTAGCCAACCTTATCATAAAAATGAAACAAAAGATTTAAATCCATGCAATTAGGAATGAAAAGGATGAAATCACACCAAATCCTGCAGAAATCCAAAAGATCATCAATACCTACTTCAAGAACCTATATTCTAATAAGATGGAAAACACAGACTAAATAGACAGATTCCTAGATACACACAAATTACCAAAGCTGGGTTGAGAAGATATAAAAATTCTAAATAACCCAGTATCAGTCAGTGAAAGTGATGTTGTAATTAAAAACCTACCAACAACAACAAAAGCCTACCAACAAAGAAAAGTCCACGTTGTGATGGATCCACTGCTAAATTCCATAAGAAATTTAGAGAAGAGCTAATGCCACTACTCTTCAAACTCTATAATGAAATTGAAAGGGAAGCAATACTCCCAAATTCATTCCTGGAAGCAAGGATTACCCTGATACCAAAACCAAAGAAGAATCCAACCGAAAAAGGAAACCACAGGACAATCTCCTTAATGAACACAGATAGAAGAATCCTCAAAAAGACACTGGCAAACAGAATGCAGCAAATCATCAAGAGATCGCACACCTGATCAAGTAGGATTCATCCCAGGGATTCAGGGATGGTTCAACATACACAAATCAATAAATGTGATAGACCGTATCAATAGAGTCAAGAACAAAAAGCACATGATCATCTCAGTAGATGCTGAAAAAGCATTTGACAAACTCCAGCGCCTATTCATGATTTTTAAAAGCCTACAGAAAATTGGAATAACCAAGAGACACCATGTACAGGTACAAAACAAACATGTTAAGTGTGATCAATATATGGACAATGTACCAATACATGTTCTTGGTTAAAAAATAAAAAAAAATTAAAAAAGAAAAAAAGAAAATTGGAATAGATGGTCTTTATCTCAATCTGATAAAAGCAATCCATGACAAACCAACAGCCAACATCATACTAAATGGTCAAAACTTAAACCTTTCACCTCTCCTTTTTTTTTATTTTTTTATTTTTTTTTACCAAGAACATGTATTGGTACATTGTATACATAATGATCACATTTATCATGGTTATTTTGTACCTGTACGTGATGTATCTTGGTCCCCCACCCCTTCCCCACCCCTCCCTTCCATTCCTCCCTTTCCTTATTTAAAGCAGGTTTATTTACATTCCACTCCTATTTGATATAGTTCTGGAAACATTAGCCAGAGCAAATTAGAGAAGAGAAAAAAATAAAAGGAACAAGGATAGGAAAGGAAGAAGTTAAATTATCATTATTTGTAGATGACATGATACCATACACAGAAGACCCCAAAAACTCCACCAAAAGACTTCTAGATTTAAAAACCAAATTCAGTAGTGTAGCTGAATATAAAGTCAACACTCAAAAATCACCAGCATTCCTGTACACAAATAACCAACACTGAGAGAGAAATTAGGGAAACAATATCTCTCACAATCACAGCCCAAAAAATGAAATAACTATCAACTATCAAAAAATGAAATAACTACCAACTATCAATAGGAATCAACTATTGAAGGAAGGGTAACTTAAATTGAAAACTACAGTACTCTGAAAAAGGAGAGAGATCTAAGAGGATATCAGAAAATAGAAAGTTATCCCTTGTTCTTGGGTAGGAAGAACTAATATAGTGAAAATAGCCATACTCTCACAATTGTTATACAAATTTAATGCAAAACCAATCAAAATACCAATAGTATATCTCACAGAATTAGAGAAAACAATCCTAAAATTCATTTGGAACTAGAAGAGACCTAGAATAGCAAAAGTAATTCTGGGCAACAAAGGCAAAGCAAGGCACATCACAATCCCTGACTCGAAATTATACTACAAAGCCCCAGTGTAAAAACAGCATAGTACTGGCAATCAAAAAAAAAAAAAAAAAAGCAGACCCAAGCATCACTGGAACAGACTAGAAAATGTAGGAACAACTCCAAACACATTCAACCACCTTATCTTTGACAAAGGGGGCCAAATACCTTCACTGGAAGAAAGATAGCCTCTTTAAAAAATGGTGCTGGAAAAACTGGCTTTCCATATGCCAAGATTAAAACTAGACCCATATCTCCCACCACCCACTAAACCAAATTTGAAATGGATTAAAGTCCCAGATAGTAAAACAGAAACACTAAATCCGATGGAAGATAGAAGAGGTAGAACTCTTGAAGACATAGGCAAAGACTTTACAAACAAAATCCTGATTGCACAGAAAATATCACAAAGAATCAACAACTGTGTTTTCATATTATTAAAAAAATTTTGCACACAAAAACAGAATGAAGAGCCAACCCACAGAATGGGAAAAAGTTTGTCAGCTATTCCTCAAAGGACTAATACCTAGACTATATAAAGAACTCAAAAAAAAAATCAGACCCCAAATTTAAAGGCCAAATCCAAAAATAGGCATCTTAAATGAATAGACAATTCTTAGATGAAGAAGTAGAACTGGCAAATAAACATATGAAAAAATGTTCAGCACAGGCAGCTGGCGTCCAAAGCAGCTGCAGAGCTACAACAAGAAACTTTCTCTCACAGTGACTAAAAATGATCACCTGCGTGGAGGAAGGGGGCGCATGACCAGGAGGGTTGCACCAGTCATAACTATACACTACACATTTTGTACATTCACAAGGTGATGGAAGTTAAGATTGTTTCCCACCCACGTACTAACCAGGCCCAATCCTCCTGAGCTTCCAAGAGCAGGCGAGATCAGGGGCATTCAGGGTAGTCTGGCTGTAGAGAAGACTGTTTCACATTGTCAGGCTATTATGAATGATGCCACTATGGAGCATTCACACTAAGTTCTTTTTTCAGTCTTTATTAATTCTTTTTTCAATCTGCATTATGTTTGCACTATGTAATGATTACATTCCTTGGGGGAAGTTGGTATATGTATTTAACACATCATAATTGTTTTTTCACCACCCTCATCTCTTGGTCACCCTCCCATTTGCAAAAGATCTATCTTCCTATTATTTATCTTTTATTTTTTCTTTAATTTTTATATAATTTATACTTAGAATTTCTAAGTATATATACATGCATACAATAAAAATAGAATAAAATAAAACCATACTGAAAATACACAAAATATTAAAAGATTTGGGATCAAGATGGGATCAAGAGAGAATTTTCATGTCCTTTTATCTTGTTTTTCTTTTTCCTCACAAATTAATATTTCCTCAAAATTTTATGCATAAGTAAACTCTTTTTGGAGGGGTACAGGGTCTCACTATGTAGTTCAGGCTGGCCTTGAACTCACTATGTAGCCCAGGCTGGCCTCAAACTCATGGTGATCCTCCTGTCTCAGCCCCTCAAGTGCTAGAATTACAGGCATACACCACCATGCCTGACCCTAAATTTTTAAATAGAAAGCCTTTGCCAGGCACAGTGGCACATGCCTGTAATCCCAGCTACAATGGAATATTACTCAGCAATATAAAGAAATGAACAAATACATGCTATGTTATGGATAGGCCTCAAAAACTTTGTTAAGAAGCCAGACACAGAATATAAAGAATATATATATATACACACACACACATATATATGAAATTGTGTGATTGTATATACAATTACATATAATTTATATACAATTATACATATGCACTATATATGGTATATACAGATTCCATTTATATGAAATTTTTAGAGAAGGCAAATCTACAGAGAAAAAAAACAGGTCAGTACTACCTGGGTGTCAGGGTCAGAGCAGAGGCAAACTGGGGCAAGGGTACTTTTGGGGGTGGTGGAAATATTCTACAACTGAGCTATGGTGATGCGACAGAACACTTACACACAATAGATTAATTTTTTTTTTTGGTACCGGGAATCGAACTCAGGGCCTCATGCTTGCGAGGCAAACACTCTAACCACTGAGCTAAATCCCCAGCCCCACAACAGATTAATTTTAAAATGTGTAAGTTATACCTCAATAAAGCTTTTTTAAAAAAATTCCTTAGCTGGGAATGTAACACAATGGTGGAGTGCTTGCTGAACATACATGGAGCCCTGGGTTTGACCCCAAGCACTGAAAAAATATTCCTTGCATAAAGTCCCTTTTCATATCATACCAAATTACTTTTCAAATATTTTAGCTTAAAATCTCTCTCCATGTAAAGTGGTAGATTGAACACACGTGTTTATCTTTCTCTCTCCTAAATCCCACTAAAATAAAAGTAATGGAATGAGAGAATAAGTACAAAGTTGGGAAAATAAAGGCAAAATTTTGGGAGCCAAAAGCACAGTGAAGAATGGCCACTGACTTAGTTGACTCAAGAAAACTGGATCCCATCTGGGCATGGTGGCACAGACATATAATCTCAGCACCCAAAAGGCTGAAGCAAGAGAATCATGAGTTCAAGGCCAGCCTGGGCAACTTAGTGAGACTCTGTCTCAAAATTTAAAAAATGAAACTAAAAAGACTAAATCTTTATCTAGTAGTGGAAAATGTAAGAAGCAGAATTTTTACCACAGAACTTTCTAAAGACTCAAGAATTGATAGTCTCAATTGAGGTAAAGATTGCACTATAAACAGGAGGACTGTTGGAAAAGCTGTATAAGAAGCAATTATACTGCCTAGATCCCCCCTCCAGTTCCACATAGTTGGGCAACTACCAAGTTTTCATCTAAGACTAGCAGTTTTTATTTCCTCAGAAAAAGTAAAGCATGGGGTCTCTGGACTAGGGGAACACCAAAGACATTGAGGACTTGGCCTCCATGTTATAAATAGGAAGATTAAGTGAAGTCTGCCTATAATTAAATACTAGGACTCCAGTTTTCTTCTTCCCCTCAGTAACCAGGTATCTCAGTTACTTTTCTCATTGCTGAGACAAAATACCTGACACCCAAAGTTAAAAGAGGAAGGTTTCTTTTGGCTCACAGTTAGTAGAAGTTTCAGTTCATAGTTGGCCAGCTCCAAGGCAGGGGGGATGGCAGAGGGCATTGCAGAGTAGAAAGAGTTCATGGCAGGCAGAAGGCAGCGAAAATGGCAAGCAGCAGCAACAACAACACAGCCCTCTTTCTGTCCCTTATATTCTATCCGGGCTTCCTGCCCCACCAGGGTGGGTCACCCTTAATCCTAGCATCACACCATGAATCAATCCCAGCATCACATCCTTAATCCCAACACCACATATTCTAAATCCAGCCACCTCCGAAAAGCTCCACTTATGACCGCATGAGGCTTTGGGAGGATATCTAGATGGAAGTCTAACATTAAATATTGTTTGGACATGGTCTGTGTCCCTTAAGGATCCACTATGTGTGATGGTTTGGTCCACAGGGTGGGTGGCAACACTAGGAGGTGGTAGAATTTGTAAAGGTGAGACCTAGTGCAGATCCTTAGGTCATTGCAGGCACACCCTCAGAAGGTGGGTATTTTTTTTTTTCTTCCAGGCAACAACTTTAATTTGCAAGAAATTTACCTCAAGAAGAAAAGCTGAAGGGGACACAGCTCTGACAGACAGCAGGTCAGCCCCTTAATAAAGAAATGTGAGAGAAAACAGAGAAGGGACTCCGGCTTGAGGAGCCTTCCTGTGGGATTCCTGGGTAGCTCAGGTGCTCAGTTGTTACAGACCCTGAGTCTGGTCCCGCCCACACCCTCCTGCCCCTCATTGGATGTAATTGTGTGCTTGCTCCCCATACACACTCCTGTCATCGTCCTCACCCAGTGCCATGAGTTGATCCAGTCAAGGGGAAACACTCACTGAGTCTGCATTATACAAATTGAACTTTCAACCTTCAAAGCTGTGAGCTAAATAAATCTCCTTTTCTTCATAAGTGGACTATTTTGGGTATTTTATCATAGTTGCAAAAAGCAAACTAATACCATTTATCAAGCTTAAACTCAGTAGAAGAATCCTGGGAGAATCTAATTGATACCGGACAAAGGGATCTTTTGACCCAGACATGGTAGAAATGAGACTGGCCAACTATTTCAAGCATACACACACTTGCACAGGAAAAATTTATTGAGAGAGAGAGAGAGGTTTCAGCAAGATATGGGGTTCAGTTGAAAGGAGTGA
>PVJO010032456.1:0-13162 GCA_004026905.1 Hystrix cristata | reverse complement strand
CTGCTGCGATTTTTAGAAAATGTACATGTTTTGTGTTAGTTAAAGAAGTAACAAGTAAGGAGGGCCATTACAGAGGTAACTAGACATTGTGGTTCTGTAAATTTAAACAAAGATTCAGCAGTTAATATTGTAACCATCTAGATAGGACAAAAAGATTGGGGGTGGACAGAAGAATACAGAAAGCAAAGGACAACTCCACAACTCCAAGGACCTGGTCTTTTAGAAAGACGTGTGTGTTCAGTTAAGAAAATCTCTAAAGAGATTCATTTCTGTGTCATCTAGGGAAAAGGGGATGAATGAGATTTTGCAAAGAACAGAAAAAAGCATTTCATTCTTAATCATTTAACCAAAAATTTTAGAATATTTGCATTTTGTAGTATGGCCGTGTCAAATAAATTATTCAATTATTTTGACATTGGGACTAATAACTAGTAAAACTTCAGAGGGTTAGTGGAGGTCGACTCTCAATTGTATATCTTTTGCTATCCTTGGCCTCTCTTGAATGTCACCTCAAAAAATAGGAAAGAAAACACTAGATATAGCAGAGGTGGCTCTAAGAGATAGACGAAATAAGAAGTTTTACAAATCATTAGAACCCTCCAATGAAAACAGTACATGTAAAAACACAGAAGTGAAAGTTATATATTAAAAGACATTTAAAGGTCTTTTAAAAGAATTTGAACAGATGGGCAAACACCAAATTTGTTTGCTATTTTTGTCCTTGAGAACATGAATTATGAAAAAAGTATAGTCAGAGTCAGTCATACAATCAGTTGTTAGAAACAAGTAAGTGTGTTGAAAAGTTTAGGTTATAAACAGGACCAATCAGACTTGAAGAAAAAACTGATATTTATTATTTCCCTATAATGACAAATTTTCCAAATGCTACGTACCGCTTTTTTTCTTTAATATATTTAAAGGTTTTTTGATTCTTGTAAAGACATTGTCATACACAATTCAATCAATGGGCGCTTAAAAATAGGCTCTGAACTCTGGTTGCCTCATTGGTCAAATGGAAATAATGTCTACTATTTCCTGTAAAATTAGAAGTTTGTTAGTAATATACAAAACACTCTTACTGCCTAAATTCATACTTCTTCATCTCTTCAGTAAACATTTCTCGCTTATTCTTAGGACTGTGGGTTAGAAAAGTGAAAGTCAAAGAAGAAAAAAAGAAGTCAATGAAACAGAATTTAAGCAAAGAGTTATACTGTACTCTCACTTGAAATCTGGCCATATTTTGGATGTGCCATTAGCTAAAATTAGTTTGTAACAGGGACTTCGAGCTTGCTTTGGCTAAAAGTACTGACCTTTCATTTATGCCTGCAGACTTCCAATGCGTAACTAAAACCAGGAAGAAAGCTCGGCATCTCCGTCCTACTCTTGCATGTATCTCCATTGCTACGCTAATGTTTGGGTGAGATTCCTGCTCAACTCTGCACATAGACATTTCATCATCTGAGGAGCAGTAATACGAAGCTGGTTATCTCAAACATTACATCATCTCTCTTCTTCCCGTTCACGTTGAAGGGCAGCAAGATAGTAATTAACTTATGTTCAGATTAATAGGGACATCATAATCAGCAAATTGTTAACAACTTCCTTTTGTAATGTTCTGTTCCAGACAACTCGAATATCATCCAGGACTATAAAGTCATTGCTCTAAACTGGAAGGAGGGGCCGATCATGCTCCTAACTAACTCCATTTCTAGTTCTCTCTCTTTCAGTCATTTCTCCTCTGCAGTTTATTTCAAATGACAGGAATAAATAGCGAGTGTGGAGGTAATGCTCTCCCCTGGTGCCGGTAAGAGATCCCCAAACCAGACCCGAGATAATGATCGACCAGACCACAGCTTGCCCACGACTTCTCACTTGGTCTCCTGTGCACTTGGTCGCCCTGTTTTTGTCCTTCTCATGTACAACTCTAGAGCTACGTCAGTACATCGAAGGCAGATTAATGGATGCTTGAATGATATTGTCAATAGGCCAAATTGAGATACATTTCTTCCTTATTTGCTGTGTGTGTTAGGTTTTCTGAGAACCAAGGGTCGTAAGAGAGTGGATTTAATAGGGGACATTTACAATATTCACCCAGAAGCCAAATGCAGAAGGTGCCGAATGTCCATCTAGGCACTGGAGACCCAAAAGATCCAACTGAGGGCCGGGAGCCCACGGCACTGTCCCACGTACATCCGTGTCTGCACATGATGGCTGGAGCCAAGATACAATGCTCGCAGCAGAGATGACAACCAGAGGTCCTCCGAAGCAACAGCAGCCATCCTTGACAACAGCAAGGTCCCAAGCTCCTTCCTCAACGAGGACGGCCGAGGCCCCTCTGGAGGAACCAGCCGCAGCAGAGCTTCTCCTGGGAAACAGCCCGCCAACTAGCTACGGCTCCCACTACCTTATGTTGCATCAGCAACAACCCTCAGGTGGATCTCGTACGCCCAGCATCACACCAACTCAGTCCGGCTGGGCGTTCTGGCTCAAGTTGACCATGTCAGGTCCACCACATTTGCCATCGCTCTTCTTTCCCGTAATTGCATTTCATTGGTATCAATATAGCAAGTGGCTAAATCCGACAGGTGGCTACCTGCAGGGTCAGGCCCCTAGCCTAGTACTCAAATTATAAGTTGACAGAGAGCAGCTATCTTGAGTGCATTAGTGCTTCTTATTTAGTTGAAGTCATAGGATATATAGGGATGTCTCTTTCAAACCTCAGGTGTGCATATTATGACCAGGTATCTTGTATGTGCTCTAAGGCCACAAAAAGACTAAACAAATTTGTATGTTGCATCAAAAACCTGTATTAACCAATACAACAGGTATTTCTAAATCCATAGCCATACTTTGGGTGCTTTGATAGATGTTATTCATTTCCACACAGAGGATAGTTGGCAAAGCAAAATGCATATAGTCTATTTTGGTAAAAATGCAGGAAAATACACCGAAACATAACAAATTATAAAAAGTAGGTTACTAAGCCTGAAAGGAGAGGAACAATATATATGCTAGTAGGTTGTGAGAAAGCTTTGTGCAAAATGATGATCTTGATATGTGCCGGGTAAGATGGGTAAGATAAAGATATAAATATATTCGAAGGAAAAAAAATATGTGACTAGATATATAGAAACAAGAGAATGATTACTATAGAATACATGCATTAATTAGTAAGGCAGATTTATTGGATTACAGGGGAAAATACATGAAAAAGGTAGATAAGACTAAGAGCAATATTAATTTTCCATTGCAAATTTCTAAGTAGATTGGATATGTTCACCTGAGGAATACCATCTTTGACCTTAAAAGATACCTCTAGTTATGCAAGATAAGCACATATTACCACTGAGAAACTCCATGAACTAGTTAACATTCTCCACATTAATATTAATAGAGAATTGACTTATCAAATTGTAATGTATGTTACCTTTATGATTTGCTCTCCTGCTTTTCCATCCCCTACTTTAGAATTGGAATAAATGGGAATTCCACTGCAGTCCTTTAGCACATGTCTACCAAACTTCGAATGGTGCCAGATTTGCGTGAACCTTTCCTGGTCAATCTTCAATCCAAACTCCTGTTGTCAAATGTCGATGTGATTGATTCTGAATGACGTCTTGCTCCCTGCTTATAATTTTTATGCTATCGAAGTTCAAGATAACAGACCTATCCGTTGATTTAACTCAGAGGCAAGTGAGGTATCAAGTTTACGACAAAATTTTACAGTTCCACAGTTTGGGAGGAAATGCTGGTTTTATGTATTTTGTAAGTTTTAATACCGGAAATTGAAATGCGGGCCTTCACTCCGGCTCAACCGTCGCTCAACCCTGCTTAAAAATCTTTTGCATCGAAACAAGGTCTTGGTAATCCACTAAATCGCCCAGCTGAGCTTGAACTTGTGAACATTCTGTTGCAAATGCTCAGTGTTTTAGAATGACGGGATGGGCCGCCACACCAGGCTGAACTGATGACCTCAGTAATTCAACTGTCTTTATAGAAGAAAATCCAGACATAAAATATTTTCCTATCTCATAACAAGCATTAATATAATACATTTAAGAATATATAGAATTGCATCCAGAAAGATATCCTGAAGTGGACTGGCTTATACCACCTGAAAATGGTGTTGTGATGTATGAAATCTCAAAGCAGTATCACTCTCACCTCAAAGTGTCACAGAGACTTTCAGTTAATAGGCATAATTTTATTTTTCAGTTTGCAGCTTTCCATCTATAGGAAGCTACAGAGAAGCCATCTGAGTAGTAGATGCAATAATATAGTACTCTTCCCTTAATCTTTTCATCTCATCTTACCTTTCTTTGGGTACATATGCTGTCGAGATTTCCTGATCTCTTGGAAAAAAGTCCCGGGGCCTTGCAGTGTTTCTTCCCTGATTAAATTCTACTAGTAACAGAGCTTCTGAGCGTGCTGAGACTACCACCATGAAAATATGAAATAGTTCATATTGGATATATAAGGATTCATGGATTCCTCGTTTATTTTAAAGCAAATTCATTTTTAATCGACACATACAGAAAATTGTACATATGTGGGTGTACATATGAGGTATTGAAACATTATACCTTGTGTAATGTTTAAGTCAGGTTAAACATGTCTAACTACTGAAATATTTTTCATTTCTCAATAGTGGAAATATTCAAAATACTTTGTCCTAATTTTAAAAGATTGTTATTCTGTTTTCTATAATGTCTGTTTTAATTTACATTCCCACGCGCCAATGTGGAAAGGTTCCTTCTTTCCTTCCTGGTTAGCACTTTTGGTCTTTTGTCTCCTTGATAGAACCCTCCTTACTGTAGCAAGGTGATAGTTCATTGTGGTTTTGATTTCTGTTTCCCCGATGAATGAAGACGTCAAGCATTTCTGCATTTAACGATTGGCCATTTGTAGGTCTTCTTCTGAGCATTTTCACCTTAGGTTTACTGCCCATTTTGAAATCAGGTTATTTGGCTTTTGGCTATTGAGATTTTAGATTCCCTTACATAGTCTAGATAATAGTGCCTCACTGGATGTATGTTTCAGAAAACTTTTCCCATTCTGCAGTTTCTCTTTTTACCCTGTTAATTATTTTATTTGTTCTGAACAAATTTTAGAGCTTGAAATAATGTCATATGTCTACTTTTCCTTTTGTTTCTTTTGCTTTGAGGGTCTTATAGAGAAAATTGAAGTATTCCACCTAAGGTAGGGAAAGTTTAGTAGTTTCACATTTTCAAGAATCCCACATGAACAAATAAAACATTTATGACTGATACATTGGATTTTGTGGCTTCACGTAGGTTTTTCAGTTATTATATGGGTACAAAAATAAAATAGACAAAAAGTTAAAGGAAGTCTGTGTGTGTGGGGGTGTGTGTGTGTGTGTGTGTGTGTACATGCACATGTGTGCGTGATACTCCTCCAAAACATATTTTTGCCTGGTTGCAGCTTTCTTGAAGCCAAAACATAGGTTCCGTGCCTATTGTGTGATCTTTCCCTTGGGTCAAACCACAGGCTATCTCACTGCAATCTAACTGTGGTGTTAGACTTAAGTCTTTTGAAAATGCTGAGGACACACATACTACTGCACCTTAGCAATCTGAAGCAACATGTTCTAAAGTAAGGCCAGTTTGACGAGTAGAGTGGGACTTTACTATGGGCTGTGATGGAACTCTACTACAGCAATTTTTTGTTTGTTTGTGTGGTGCTGGGGATCGAACACAGGGCCTTGTGTTTGTGAGGCACGAACTCTAACCACTGACCTAATTCCCCGGCCCTTATACTACAGCACTTTAAAGAAATAGGAAGTCTTAGAGAAGGGCAGATTTGATGTTGAGCTTAAACTTTAGGATTTGGGTATGAGAGGAGCTATGATAAGTAGGTCTTCTGTGAGTTTCATTGGCTTATGAGTAAAATTAAATGTACTGTCTTGCATCTCTCCTTTCCTACTTTTGGCTCTAATACGGCTCAACCTTCAAATATGATTTACATTCACATGAGGAAAATAAAGAGCCAGTCCCATAGAAGGCAAGTGAGATGAGGCCACTGGCTCCCATTTGGATGGAAGGAGAGGGATTATTCAAAAGAACTGTGAAAGGTGACGAGCAGCGAGGGGATCGGTGGCCTGAAACCACCAATTGGCAGTGTGGATGACTATCTCTATATTCCAAAGAATATAGGTTGGACATGTGAAAATTATCTGTACTAAGATTTGTGGCATTCTTTCCGCTCACATGCCTCAGCTAATGCCTTACATCGCTTTGTCTTAATGTAGAAGGCAGTCCACTGGACTTCGTGGGCATGCACTTTATTGTCTGACTTTAAAGGATCATGGCAGCCAAGGGGATGGAGTCACCTGGGTCCTTCCGTGATAGTCACCCAGGTCGGTAGGCATGTGACTGCATGCTTTGGTGTAGAATCCACCACTGGATTATAATTTGAATGAGATGGTTACAGATGGAATACAGAAACTGGGCTAGGTAGAAAAAGAAGAGAAGCCACAGCCTGACCTGGGCAATCTTAGCAGCACAGATTTGGAGTTCTGGGCTGTTTTGGGAAATGACCGAAATCCTCTTGCTGAAAAAGCTATGGGGACTTTTTGTCTCTTCTGTAGATACTATGAATCTGAATATCATTAATGTTTAACGTTTTATTTTTCTAGCCAGTATCTTTTACTAGTCTGCATCTCTTTTTCTGGGGAAGCAAGAAGCTAGTGATCTCTTTGTACTAGCTCTGAAGTATGTGATCATTCCCCAAGTGTGGATGTTACTTGTAGTTACTCCTTTGCTCTCAAATCAATACTAGTGGCTGACTGCGGAATGCAGAACATACTAGAAACTTGCACATGGAGACAAACTCGCTACGCAAATCAGGAAGAGAATGGTACTTACTAAAAGCCTGCTACCTGACAGCGGAAGAGGCACCCTTGCCAGCTGATGGGCAAATCTCAGCACAGAACAAACAACTGAAATGAGAAAGTCAGGCAACGAGATGTCTCCAAAATATATGAGCCCTTAAAAGCTGATCCTATAGGTTCAGAAGGGAAAGAAATTCCAAAAGATTTTAAAAGCCCATAGTTCAAATGATCGATGATATTAAAGAAAATACAAAAAGGTAGCTAAACGAATCAATAGTGGGAATGAACAATGAGCTCCAAAGAGATACAAATAAGCAGCTGACTGAAGTAAGGAAAACAATACAACTTATGACAGATCACATTAGTGAAAAGATAAAGGTCCTAAAGAGATCGAGCAGCAGTCCCGGAAACAAAAACCTTACTAAGTCAAGAAAAACTTCACTGGAAAGTCTCTGCAAGACCAGAAGAATCAGAAAACAGAATGTCAGGACTTGTACACAAGACAAGATATCAGGACTTAATCAGACTTAATCAGAACTTCATTATCAGAACTTAATTATCAGGACTTGATCAGAAGACAGAATATCAGGACTTGTAGGCACGACGAGATAGAGGTAACGGATCATTCATATGGTTAAAAAAAAGAAAGAATAAGGGGTTGGGGATTTAGCTCAAGTGGTAGAGCGCTTGCTTAGCAAGTGCGAGGACATAAATTCGATCCACAGCACACCCCTCCCCACCAAAAATGGATAAGAAACACCAAAACAGTGATTCAAGACCTCACAGATAAATGTACAGACAAAAATTTCAGGTCCGTTGGCCTAGAGCTTGGCTTGGGAGTACAGGTTAATGTCATAACAATCTATCCACTGAAATGATTGCAGAAAATGTCTCAAGGCTGGAGGATGAGAAGGAAACACAAGGAGGCAGTTAGCATCCTAAATGGACATGGCCAGCAAAGAACCTTTCCACAGCAGATCATATTCTAAATGCCAGAAATTCAGGATAAGAAGGGATATTTAAAGTTGGCACAGGCAGCATCAAATCATTCATACTGTCAGACTCATCGCAATAACAACAGATTTCTCGACAGAAAAATAAAGATGAAGAGGGCTTTAAATAACATTTTTTAAAACCTACAAATATAGGTGCCAACTCAGATTACTGTATCCTGCAAGATATTCCTTCAACATTGGAGGGGAAACAAAGGCTTTCCGTGGTGCTGCTGAGTGCTTTGCAATGGAGAGACAGGCTCTTCAGATCGACAGTGTGTCCACACCAGCTTTACTTCCTGGATCGCTCCATGTGCCTTCTGACTCTGGGACCAAGGAAAACGATCACCAGAGGTAAAGAATCACTTCAGCATGAGTGAAGGTATGAAACAGGCTGTCCAAAAGTGCCTCAGACAGCAAGAATGATGGGGCCAGCGTGCTCAAAGAGAAGGGGGATGTTAAGGGGTGGTTCACGGCAATTTATCTGGTACTCGCATAAATTCTTAAACTGTAAACATTTGTCATCATCTTTGATCATACACTCATAATTTCATTTTTTTTAGAATTATATGATAATGGAAAGAAAACATAAGAATCTGTGGGAACAATGAATGAAGTTCAAAGCGGAAGTTTATAGCCACGAGTGCCTACGTTGGAAAATAAAACAACTCCAAATAAATAATTGTGCATCTTAAGATCCTAGAAAAGCAAACAGACAAACAAACGAACGAACAAACAGAAAACCAATCCCCAAACTTTAGATGGGAATGATAAGAATGATGGGTTAGACATTAATAAAATTGAGACTGAAAAGTACACAAAGGATCAATGAATCAACGCCTTGGGTCTTTGAAAAGATGGCTGAACACTTACCCAAACTCACTGAAGGAGAAAGAAAAGTGTTTAAATAATAAAATTGCAGATAGGAAAGACAGAATCATAAGACACTGCTGAAATCCAGAGAGTTACCAGAAATTATTTTGAAAGTTTCTCTTTCAGTAATTTGGAGTTCTATAAGAAATGGTAAGTCCCTGGACATCCATAGCCTACCTAATATGAACCAAGAATATGTGATAAGTATAAACATATCAATAATGAACGGTGAGATTAGTGCAGTAATTAAAAGTCTCCCAGATAAGAAAATCTCAGTATCCCGCTGAGTACGAAGGCCCGCGGTTCAACCCCAGTGGCTTCCAGGAAAGATAAATGAAAAAACGGAATGGGCCGAACATCTAGATATAAAAACAGAAACTCTGAAACGGTTTGAAGATGAAAGGCAGTAAACACTTGCAGCCCTGTGTACTGTGTACAGATAAAGACCTCCTGAGTCGGACTCCAAAAGCACAGGAATTACTATTGGGTCAATAAATGTGAATACCTCAATTTAGAAGGTATTTGCACAGCAAAGAAAACAATAAACCGAATGAAAAGGAAAACGACGAAATGGGAGAAAATCTTTCCTGGCTGCAATTCTGATACATGATTTATACTCAGAATAAATAAACGCCTCAAAACAACACTAAGGAAAAATACCTCAGTCCAAAAGAGGACAAATGAACCGAATAAATGTTCTCGAAAGAAGTCCAATGATCAGTAAGCATATGAATAAATGCTCAAGACCTTTAGGCTTTAGAGAAATGCAAATCAAAAGTTGGAGATTCCAGATTACCTCAATCAGAATTTCTGTCATCAAGAATGCAAAAGCAGTGAATGCCGCCCACGATGCCGGGAAAAAGGAGCCCTTTTATACTCTCGGTGAGAATACAGATTGGTACAATCACTGTGGAGTGCAGCACGGCGGTTTCTCAGAAAATTGAATATGGAAATGCAAATCGACCCAGCTATACCACTTCCAGGTATGTTCCTGAAAGAATTAAAGTCATCGTACTACAATGAAACTGCAAACCCATGTTTATAGCACTGCAGTTCACGAAGACTAAGGCTGTTTGAAGAGCCTAGATGCACATCCAGGCTGAAGGGAAGAAGAAAGGGAGTCAGATATGGGCCATGGAGTATTGTTCAGCAATAAAGAAGAGTGAAATCATGTCCCTCACAGGAAATTGGATGGAACTAGAGATCATCCTGTTTCGCGAATTAAGGCAGACTTGGGAAAAATAGCACATTTTCTCTCCTGGGAAACCTAACGATTTAGTTAAATAGAGACGGCAGGACCTGAGGGGTCGGACATTCGGAAGAGAGAAGAGGAATCACGAGGAGGAGGGAGGAAAGGGGGAGTGTGTTAAGAGGGTTGAAAACGATCGAGGTATGTGAAGTGCGTCTGCCAACTTCCCACAAGGAACCTCATCATTGTGTACTACTAACATTCACTAATAATAAGAGATAGTAAAAGTAAAGACGTCTTTAATATTGTTAGCACAGGCTTTGCCTAAGTTTCTAGCCAGTCGGCATAATATTAATCTTTGTTCAGAATTTAGGAGATACAATTGCCATTGCTTTCTGTCTTTCCAGTACAGCCGATTTGAGGGTTTTTTCTTTGGGAAAATAACAGCATATGGTGTTCACCACGATTCTCAGATACCTGGTTTTCCACGGGTGATATGAAAAAAGTTATAGTGAGTAAATACATATAGATAAAATAAATGTGTAAACTGTTTAAAACAGAAATAAAACACCTTGGTTATGAGTAAATTTAATTAACAGATAAAATAGTACATTCAAAACTTATAAAATTTAAGATATGCTTTGATTAAACAGAAAGTATCATATCTTAAGGAAAAACACTATTTTGTGAAAATCAGTAATTTCATGAAGATTGTTTCAAAATGTAAATTTAAACATACGATGGAAATAAGAAATCAGTACATAAGAAAAGATATAAAGAAGTCACAGATGTAGAGATATACACTTTGGTGAGAAAGATTAAAAGAAGAGGGAATGTTTTTGGGTGAGAAAGAATTTTGTATGATAAGGTAAGGTTTTAGTCCTAAAATAGAAGGACTAAATTATCCGATCATGGGGAAAAAAATGTTAGGAAGAAATCAAGGCTTAAGCAACTTACACAGTCTGAGTAAGTCACAGGTTTGTGAAGGATACATCTAAAAGATGTATGTGCGTGTGACAAACGTGTAAATTAAGAGCAGTGAAGTTTTTATAGAATTTTCTTTATCAAAATTCGATGCAGTAAAGCCAAAATTTAATTGCCTATGTTTACAACACCACGGTTTTCCTTAATGTTGATCTGCTCTGAGTAACATTTACAAACAACACTTAAAGACCAAGATTTTGTATATTTTCGAGATGCTTTCCATGTTTTCCTTCTTCGGTAGGCTTTTGATTACTTAGAGACTGGAGTTTCAGTAGAGTCTGGATTTATTTAAATACTTGCTTGTTTTGAAGTCTTGAAATGAGCACTTTAGAACTGTGATTAAATAAACCACTATTATTTTTCTTCTTGTAGAGTATTTGACAACTCACATACCTGTGATATATGCGTGTGCATATGAAGGCTGCGTATGGCACACCTCTGTGCTTTATCTAAATGCTACAGGGAAGGTGATGGAATTTAAAAATCTGTCAGTTGAATCCCTGCCAGGTAACTAACTAATAAATGTTCTTTTTTGTACTTTGCGTCTGGACTTCAAACATGCAACATGGTGAGTAAAGGCACTTTAGTCATTGCTGTTCAGTCCCCTTCAGGTTTTTGAAAACCGTGCGATTTGTTCAGTCTTGACTTTTAGACCTTGTCTGCGTCAGTTTGTTTTTAACTAAAGTAGCATTTTATTATTGTATATGTGGGGAGTCATGCCTTCGTTTGTGGTCGTCAGCATTATGTCCTAAACATGAAAGCGGTCTAAATGTATTCTGTGATTTATGACTGTGTTGTTAACCTACGCAGACCTGTTAAGGGAAGAGTCACGTATTACAATGTAATCATTACATACTGCAGACCTTCACTAATAAAACACAAAAATTGAAAAAAAAGGAATACGAGTAAAAATGAAAATGGAAAGAAAGGAATACACATACTGTCTCATACTAACAGAGCAGAGTGAACAAAATCGAGGTGGGTTTTGAGGCAGGGTGTAATGTTGGTGAGAAATAAAAAGCAAAATCCCAGTCCTGCTAGCTCTCCTGAGAAGATACTGTACCCTTTCTTGGCGTATTGCCATTATGTTATCTTGACGTGCATTCAAGTATCACCGTGATTAAGATCTGGCTTCTCATGCAGGTCTGCCTATGGGATGGAAATGCAAATGTAAATATTCTAGCAGCTAAGTATCATTTTGGTTGTCTAAACTGACTCGGTTGTCTACTTTGGGTTTTGCGTGTTTGGGTTCTCTTGAGTCAGTCGGTCGCTGTAAAGGTCTTTGTAAAAGTCTGCAAAGTAGAGGCCGGGTCCTTGCTGAACTGCTCTCCACTTCCGGGGATCTTGAGCAGGATTAACTCTATGGGTGCTCAGTCAGCGCATCCTCCTCGGGGCTAGAGACGGATGCAGAAACCAATCGGCTGCTGAGTTCCTTTCAGACACGCAGAAAGGCCTTCGAACATTCTCCCTCTAAATTCTGGGGACGTCAATGACTAATACTTTGTAAGCATACTTTGTATGTCTCTATCACACGACATACAATCCCCGAAAAAATAATAATCTGATAAAAGCAAGTGGCCCCATATGAACTGATGTGGGCGTGCTTTGGAACGGATTTTGCAGGAGCTGTAGGCGCAGCCACATCCCTTTCTCCCCGGGGGCTTCCCTTCCCATGAAGGAATACCAGGCACTTGAGAAAATAGGAAATACGTGCAGGCGATACTTCTGACCCCATCAGGTAGACCCCGATTACTTGGTGGGCACTTGAAAGTGAGGGGAGGTCTGGTCCAATGGGGAATGTTTTTGTTGGTGTACGAAGATTACTAAATTACTTGACAAAGGCTGTGATTGAAAACACAATCATGAGTATATTTATTGGCAGAGCAGGCATGCGTTTGTTTGCTTTTAAACACTACGTGATGTATTTGGGAAACAGCTCAGTGCAAGTAGAGGTTCATATTAAGGAGCTGTCAAAGGAAGCCAAGTGGCTGCATGTATATATGTATGCAGAGAATATTTATGGCGCGTTTTTGCCAAATGCTCCCTACATTTGCCTGGGTTCCACTGATTTTGGGCTTTCAGTCACCATTATACTACTTTTGAAGTTCGGCCCCTGCCTTGTCCCACATGCTAAGGAAATTGTCTTCTGCTCTTCTGCAGATCCAAGTCAAGGTGATGATCTACCTTGCGTTTCAACCCGGCCAGACTAAGTGTCGCACAGGCAGTCTTGTCTCCGAAATATCAAGCAGTAAGAAATGTTTTACATCCTACAAC
>PVJO010032455.1:0-13174 GCA_004026905.1 Hystrix cristata | reverse complement strand
TCTTTCCCATTTGGACATTTTCTTCCCTTTCCCAATATAATACATTTTAGTCTTTATATACACTTCAATTTCTCACACCAGAGAAACTATACGGTATTTAAACATGTCTGTCTGATTTATTTCACTTAAGAGTATGGTCTCAAGATGCATCCATTTACCTAGGACTATCTCGAGCTTATCATTCTTTATGGCAGAGTAGTACTCCATTATATTAAAAAAAACCACATTTTCTTTATCCATTTTGCTGTTGATGGGCATTTGGGCTGCTTCCAAGATTTAGCTATTACAAACTGTGCTGCTACAAACATGGGTGTGCATATATCCCTGCGGTATGATGCTTTTAATTCTTTTGGGAAGATACCAAGAAGGGGAATAGCTGAGTCAAATGGAATCTCTAGTCCTAGTTCCCTGAGGAATCTCCACACTGATTTCCATAGTGGTTGCACCAGTCTACATTCCCCCCAACAGTGGAGAAGGGTTCCTTTTTCTCCAGAGCCCCTCCAGCATTTGTTATTGCCTGATTTGTTGATAACAGCCATTCTTTCTGGAGTGAGGTGGAATCTCAGGGTTGTTTTAATTTGCATCTCTCAAATGACCAGTCATGTTGAACACTTTTTCACATGTCTATCTGCTGTTTCTACTTCTTCATCTGAGAAGTGTCTATTCATTTCAGTTGCCCACTTTTGGATTGGGTCTTTAAATTTGGGGGGTCTGATTTTTTTGAGTTCTTTATATATATATGAATTCGATATTTCTTAGTGCCACGATATACTATGTTTTCTGTCTTAATATCCCAATTATTAAATATTTTTCTAAAAAAGGTGGTCAAGCTATTCTGAGTGATTGTAAGCCCAAAGACAAGTCACTCTCAGGGAAACTGAATAATTTTGAATGAAGTAACTAGTCAGTCCCTGCAGTTGTCTATCAATTTAGATATCTCCCTGCAAATAGATGGATCTTTCAGCTTTACCTAATTTTTCAAATAACGAGAAAAATTGAGAGTAAAGCAGATTTTTGTTCTACCAGATCACAAAAAATAATGCTTTCTATGCAATACAGTTCTCAACAGCTACCTTAGCATGGTGGCATCTGCCTGTAGTCTCAGCTACTTGGAAGTCTGAGGCAAGAGGTTCGCTTCAGCCCAGGAGTTAGAGGCCAGCGTGGGCAACATAGTGAGGCCCTGTCTCAGTAGAAGAGATTTTCATCAGAATGTCTGACTTGAAAACAGTGGCCTAGATCTCGAATGCAGAGTGGAAAGCTCTTTCACATGCATTTGCAGCTGCCCCATGTACTCCGGGCTGAGCTGCAGTGTGCAAGCAGTTACAGGGACTGAGGCCAGGCAAGTATTTTAGGATGATATTTTTCAGACGTGATCATGACCCTGTATTTTAGGCCCCCAATCCCATCGCCTTCAATGCTTGCTTTCTAATATTCCGTAGAGTTCTAGATTATTATTGCGTGGACAGTCTCCCTAAAATTTACCTAAGTTGATTTTTGCTGAGTGTTTAAATGTGTGAATGGTATTTCACTGTCATGAATAGCCTTTGGAGAAAAATGTGCAATTAAAGCCACTTGATTTCTGGAACATCAGTGTATATAATTTAGAATATGCTGTGTTGTGCATAAAAGAAAATTATTGTCTTAAGAGTAACAAAAGTTGACAAACAGTTAACTTTCAAAAACGTAAAATTAAAATGTCCCAGGTCAGCTTTGTGCTAGCCGGTGGGGATCTTGCCCTAGTTGGTTTTGTTGGGCTAGATGGGCCACTGACGCCCACTCTAGGCAGCACAGTGCCATCTGGAGGCGGATTGTTTTCCTGAGAGATGAGTAAGCCATTTTTTGAAATGAAAATCATAAAATTATATGGTAACTGCAGATATAAAAATTGGGATTTTTTTTATCAAAGAAAAATGAAACATTTCTGAAATAACTATGTAATATGCATTATAGAAAGATAACACACCTTCGTTAACTAATACATGGTACTTGGCAAGTAAGTAGTAAATTCAGAGCACAATTCACAATAGCCAAGTTATTGAATCAGTCTAGGTTCCCATCGATGGATAAATAGATAAAGAAAATGTGGTGTGTATATATATGCATATGCACAATGGAGTATTACTCAGCCACAAGGAAGAATGAAATCATTCTGTGTAGGAAAATGGATGAAGCTGGAGATCATCACAGTAAGTGAAATAAGCCAAACTTAGAAAGATAAGTATTCTGCTTGCCTCACAAGCACAAGGTCCTGATCCCCAGCACCGAAAAAAAAAATAAAAAAGTATTACGTATTTTCTCTTATGTGTGAAATCTAGAAGTAGGGGGACTACATGAAAGCTGAAGGGAGATTGTTAGAGGAAGAGACTGTTGACTGTTAGGATGATGCAGGAGGGGAGGGAAAGGGAGTGTATAGGAAGAGAAGATATGATCAATTATATGCATGTATGAAAATGCCATAAGGTAGCCCATTATCCAATACAATTAAAATGCACTCATCTTAAAAAAGGAACGCAGCAAAGCAAGGGAACAGAAAATACTAGAAATTATCACTCAAGAAAGGCTTTCCTGAAATAATAATAAAATCTGAACACACAGAAGAACTTTAGTAGACGATATTAACAAATACGTAAATACAGCCCTCTGTGTCAATGGATTCTGTATCCATAGAGTCAACCAACCACAGATCAGAAATCTGTGAAAAAAGATGTTGCATCTGTCCTGTACATGTGCAGACATTTTTCTTGTCGTTATTCCCTAAACAATATAGTACAGTAAGAATTTACACTGTACTGGATGTTGTGAGTAGTATAGAGATGATTTAAAATATGTAGGAGACTGGGTATAGGTTATATGCATATACAAGGGGCTTGAATGTCTGCAGATTTCCATCTCTGTGGGAGGATGGTGTCCTGGAACCGCTTTTCCATGGACACTGAGGGATGGCTGTAATCTCTAGACCTTGTTTCCTAAAAGGAATAAATAGTAAATATGCTAAAAGATTTTTTTTCCTTCCTGGTTTGTATCTCAACAAAGCCCTATTTCCTAACATCATCTGAAAAGGAAGGTTTGCCAAAATTATACAAGTTGTCCTTTGTCATGTGGGAGTCTGTTAGCTACAGCTATAAATGTGGCATACTGATGAACGTTGTCATTTTAATTCTGTCAAGCAAGAACGGTAAACTGGAAAATGAGTTATACTATATATAAACTTGAAAGTAGCTCTGTCTTCGTGGTAGCTGTGCCTCTTAAAAATAGCATCTCATGTCCTCCTAGAATTTCTGTTTACTTTGTGTTTTCTATTATATAACAGTGTATTTTGGAACAATGGTAGAGTTGAAGAGTGAATGAATGTTTCTTCGGTGCATTGGCATCTTTCGTCCTCTTCTAGAAAATGGCAGTTTGTAGCTCCTTCTGAGTGATACCAAGTTCTTGTCTAGAAGGTGTTCTGAATTTATTAATCTAATAAAGCACAGTGTTAAAATAATGCCCAATAATAATATGCCCAATTAAGATTTGCCAGTGACTCTTCTCATTTACAGAGGTTGATGCTAAACAGAGTCAGGTCTGCATACTGGTTCTCTGCAGTCTGGTAATAAGTCATGTTCCTGGGTTCACAGTGCTTGCAGCTGGAGCTCCATGACTCAGAGTTAGCTCGAGTGACCACAGCGCGGTGTTAACGAGTCTGAGCTCATGGGTTTAATCCTCGTGTGGGTCAGTTAGCTTGGCACCATCGTGGTCCCTGAGGCAGGTCCTTGATGCTGGTGAAATGTGTTTCAACAGGTAGTATTGGAATCTCTCAGAGAGACGATGCCTGATAAGGTGAACAAATGTGACCGTACCTGGGGCTCAGATGCGTCTTGGGCATCAGACGCTCCCAGATGTGCTTACCTGCTGGCTTGGTTTACAAGATCAAGGTCAGTGTGAGATTATCCTGGTTATGAAGAAAACAAAGTACATATCTTATTGAGTATGCCATGGACATTAAAGAATCACTGACTTCGGGGCTCTAGAGAGGTTTCAAACCATGTTAGCTCTTGTTGCCTGTAAGGACAGGGTTCTAGTAGCTTGGATGGAGGGGCCGCTTCTACTTTCTGCTGCCTTCTGTCGTGATGGTCTGGGAGACCAGACGGCAACTCTCCTAGCGATGAGAATCTGAGGACAAGGGCAGGTGATGCAGCTTTTGTTAGAAGTGCTATTCCTTAAAAATCCCTGAATTTACAAAGTCCATTACTGCCCCGAATTCTTTCCCATGGGGGAAAAAAGAAGGAAAAACAGTATGTGATAAAATAGCATCGAATGTTTACAGATAGAAAATACAGAACCAGAAATTTACGTAGAGATCATCTTTGGTTATTGTTTTCAAATTGAAGTCACATCTCTGGTAGGCCATGAAATTAATTTGTGAATTATGACCACAGTTTTTTAAAGGGGAGATAAACAGAAAATCCAGTGCGTAAACTCTTAGGAAGGCTAAGTTTTGACTTGGGAGGATTTTGTTTCAGGAGTAAGTGTGGATGCTTTCTGGGTTGTGGTAAAACATGCATTTTCTCTAGATATGGTCAAAAGTATAAAAGCCGGTGAGTGGTCCGGGCTCACTCCTCATACGAGTGTAGGTCCAACCTGAGAACATGTGATTAAATGGGGTAGAATCTCTAAGCTTCTGGATTCTCACTCTAGAGCTCACTCTTCTCAGTCACACTCTAACTACTGCCGAACACTGAGTGTGCATTTCACAGTCGCACTGATACGTTTGCAGCTCATTGTTCATGAGACGCCATCACATCGCAGCCACACAGTTCCTCCCGGCTTGCGGGTCCTGCAGCACTCCCACGGCCACCACCCCCAGAACGAATAGCACGTCTTCACCAGAGCTTTAACTGCAAAGAGGCCGACATGGTTTTTCTACATGCCTTTTTTAGTAGAAATTCCTTGTTTGTTTCCTCAGTTATTCCACGGTAGGCAGTGACTGAGTGCTTAGCACAAAAGACCGTCTGAGGCCACAGAGTGGAGAACCGTGTGACAAGATGCCCCACAGCCCAGCGAGCTCAGTGGGAAAGGGGAGACATCCCCGCAAACAGCTTGTCAATGGGGAGAGGATGCTATCTGTGTGAGGTGATACCACAGCAGCACCTGTGGCAAAGAAGTTGCTGTGTGGAGCATGTCGGGTCTCTCACAGCTTCTTGGAGAGGGCGACCTCCAAGAAGTTGTCTTGCCATTGTTGGGTGTGGGATGTGCGTGGGAGTCCAGACTTCCACTGCCCTTCACAGAGGCCATCTGTCGGCTGAGTAGGCTTTCTAGACAGGTGTTTTCTCTTGGCTCAGGCCGGGGGGAGGTGGAAATTATTCTTCAAGTACTAAAAGAACACAGCCACCTACCTAACTCTGTTGGCTCCATAAAACCTGAGGTGAAAATACTGTAGTTGTAGCTCCTCTGGGTTTTCACACTGTGACTTGCTGACATTTGGAAGAGCATTTTACACCATGCCCAGTTCAGACCACGGTATCTTTACCTGCTCCCTTCTAAAGACCAGAAGTTGCTGAGAAAACCGAAATGCTTTATGTAGTAAACACTCAGCTTTCTCAGAGAGAGCTGGGCCCTCAATCAGAGCCACGGGCACAGATCTTCCCGCTCATGCTCTTGTTCCCTTTCCTGTCCTTGTTTGGACTGGGAAGAAAATAAACGTAGCTGGTGATAAAGCCGGGAGGCAGGCTCTGCGGCTGAAGCCCCCGCCAGAGTCTAGCGCCCTGGGTAGCAGCCCGCCCTTCTGCATGGTAATTAATTGTACGGGAATTTTCACAGTAACCTCCCCAAGGAACAATTTCACCAAAGAGTAACTCTCTTGTCTAGACCGTACAGACCCATAAAGTCATCGCTAGCTGGGATTTCCAAGCTACAGAGCAGCAATAGAAACAACCCTATTCTGCCTTTAAGGGCATTTAAGCATAGAGCGCACATTGTGGGTGCCTCCCTGCCATCCCAGCATACAGACCTCTCTCTGGAAGAGGACTAGAAACTCCTGCTGGACTCACTCAAGGATAGACACCCGCTTGTGAGTTCTGCTTTATTTAAATTTAACAGCCTTGCCATCTCTTTCCATTTTAAATCTAGTCTCCTCTCTGGGACTTTTTAAAATTTTTATTTTAATGTAATACAAGAAGATATTAATAAAGAAAATATTAAAAGCTCTCTTCTATGCAAAAATAAAATTTCTTAACAAAATAATGAGAGAATAACAATAGTTAATATACTGTGTACCATGATCTTAAAAGAATGGCCAAAGTGTTCCTCAGAGTACAGGTCGTAGATGAAAAAAAGGCTCTCTTACAGAGAAGAAACAAACAAATAAAAGGACAAAACTTTCAGTAAACAAAAGGTTTGAATGTAAACTAGTACAACTGCTATAGAAATCAGTGTGGCGATTCCTCCCAAAACTAAAAGTAGAAATTCCATTTGACTCAGCTACCCGCTTCTGAGTATCTTCCCAAAAGAGTTGAAGTCATCGTATTACAGGGATATATGCATGTCCATGTTGATAGCAGCACAATTTATAATAGCTAGATCTTAGAAACAGCATATAGGTCCATCAACAGATGAATGGATAAAGAAAATGTGGTATTTATACACAGTGGAGTACTGCTGTGCCACAAATAAAGATGAACTTGAGGCATTTGTAGGCAAATTGAGGCAACTTGGGAGCATAATGTTAAGTGAATTAAGTCAGACACACAAGCTTAAATATCACATGGTCTCTCATTTGTTGGAGGGTACAAAATGGAAGATGGATAAATAGGAAGTAGGGAGGAGTTCAAATAATTATCCAAATTATCTATTCTGTTGTTCCAAAAATATTTTAAGATACAATGTATGCAAATTTGTTTCATTTATACTGCTAGTTTCTTTTTGCAGTTAATTTTTGAGAAAAATACAACCCTCCCTTTTACTTTCTTGCTCACTGAAACTAATTATTAATTAGTGAGATAAAAGCTGTATAATACTTGACATTTTCAGAAACTAGGCTGGCAAAACTCACCTAGAAAGAGATTAAAAGAATTCAGACCTCTAATCTGTGCTCTTTCTACTGAGAGTACTTAGCAAAATCCTGACAATGTAGTGGCAACGGTATTAATGGGACTGGAAAATGGAAACATTCTGTACAGAGGGAGAAGAGGAGAAAGGGCGGCAGCAGCCTTCAGGGTTTGCTCAAGGGCTCTGCTAAGAGTAGGGACAGAATTCAGTAAGAAGACCTGACTTTTTAAAAACCAAGATGATCCAAGGAGGAAAACAAAACGGGCTGGGACTCATTGAGTGAAACAGTCATGGAGCAGGTTGAAACCAGACCCTCGGGCCCTTCTGCCCCAACTTGGCCCATGACGCCCAGCTCATCCTGTCTTCCTAGGATAGTTATGGGCCTTCCAGTTTTAACACGAGAGGTTTCTTATTAATGTACTCGACAGACATTTGAGTGCCTACTGCGTATCCAACATAACAGAGATAAAAGACCTAACCCCATTAGCCCCAAGACTTGTGGGAGAGACAGATGGCAAAATCCATGCAGATGGTGAGTTTTCTTATGGAGACCAGCTCAGTAGACCTGAAGGAGGAAGAGGCATCAAACCCAGACTCAGGGCAAGGATCACAGTCGGCTTCTTCAAGGCAGTGAATTTTAATACGTGTTAAGCAGAGTTTTAGGAATGAATGAGCACATCATGGAGGGAAAAGAAGAGGGTATGCAAGGCCGGCTGGTTCCTATGGGCTGGGGGGAAGAAAATGCCCAGGTGACAAGAGTTTGCCATTGGAGAATTTTAAACAGGGAAATCTCTTGGTTTGCTTTGCCCTTTTAAAAGATTATTCTGAATGATGAATGAGTGTTGGAACAGGGGTGATGAGAATGTCTAGAAGGAGGATGTCTTGCCACAGTCCAGAGGAGAGAGGAAAGTGATGATGTGCAGGAACCAGGATGATACAGTGGGGGTGGCGGGGAGTAGACTCAAAGAGGTGGAAGTAGAGCCTGCAGGGGCTGGGTGAGACTGGAGAGGGGAAGAGAGACTCCCCGGTTCTGCGCCGGAACAGCCGAGCGGATCGCCAAGCCACTTTCTGAGCGTAGCGGGAGGAGCAGTTCTCAGGTCAGTCTGCTACCAAGTCTGTAGAATTAAAACATGGTCTTAAGTCATTGACCTCTTAGGCTGTGGTTTACAATAGTTCTGTAGTTCCCAAAATATTCCCAGTGACCTGGAAGCATCTGAAAAATGTGGTTCCTTGAGACCCCTTTCCTCCCAAGACCTAGCAGGTGGAGTCTGGGGTAGAGCTTGGGAGTCTGAATGTCACATAGTGCCCAGGTGCCCCGGTGCCACCAGCTAAGCAGTGGCGGATAGTGTTTGCCAACCCGCTGCTCTGTTTCGGGTCTCTGAGGTAAGTCTTGACAACCAGAACACTAGTTGGCAGTATTCCTGCTCGGGTGCAAAGGTAGCATCTCGCCATCCCATCCCTCCCCTTTATGATCACCCAGGGAGCCAACCATACTCCCAAATAAGTCAGTCTAAAAGGAAAGTGAAGGGCGATGGGGGCTGCCTCCGACCCGAGCAGGCAGGCACGTCCCAGTAAGTGGGGAACCTTGAAAGAAGAGCATTCTCCTAAGTGACAGGACTGTTTCCATAAATTAATGTTTTTCATAAGGACCTAAGGCTCAGATGTCTGTCTGAATGATCTGATCCCCATAAATTGGTGGATTGGTTCTGGAAATCCTATGACACGGGCTTTCTTGAGAGATTTATGGCACTACCCGCTCATATGGAGGCCAGGAAAAACATCACAGTTCCCTCAGCACTTCTGAGTTTCTTCCCGTGGAGGTGGCAAGGCAAGGGAGTTGTATTCTGAACCAACACCACTTTGAAAGAAAATCAGCCAGACTTACTTTCAAAACCTCAGAAAAAGCCTCATGTTCTGCTAAGAGAGAGTATAGCAGTTTTCTGTCCTCTGCCCATAGGTCCCTGGGGAGTTTCCCGGGCTCTGCTCCCTAACCCCAGCGGAGTCTGTGGTGTGGGAAAAGGGCCAGTGCTGGCCGGCTGGAATCACAGCCAGCTCCAAGGTGGACCTAGCCTTGGGGGCGGCGGCCTCGGACCTTCAGCAGCAAGGCCCTGTGCCGGCCTATGGATGAGCTCATTCACTGTAGAATTTAAGATTTCTCCAAAACAGTGTTAATGAGTGGCAAATTAATTCCCTCTTGTCCTGATCAAGGGAAGGGATGAATTAAAATGGCCATTCCAGTTAGAACTCACACCTGGAAAATCTGTTGGACCAAATTACATACACAATATAATATATTGATGGAAGTTAATACAATTATTTAGGCCTTATAATAATTGTATGGAAGCATCTACTTCTGTCTTGGCAGCAGTGTGTCAAACAAGAGTCAGAAAATGTTATATTAACTCTGAAAAGGGGAGTAATTGGGTCCTAGGACTATCACTGGATGATTCAGGACTGAGCATTGGAGTGCAGAGATGAAGAAAAATGAATTACTGCCCTCTGACAGGTGGGAATGTGGTTACAGAGGAAGGTGTACATAGAAAACCCCTAGGCAAAGCCTAAGAGTGGTGATGAAGTGCTGTCATAGTCCAAAGAAGCAGTCATATCTGCTTGGGAACAATTCAGCCAGCTCTTACCTGGGGAAAGTAGCATTTGAAAGAGGTTTCCAAGGATGAATGCAAGGAAGGGGAAAAGGACCGTGAATTTCAAGCCAGAAAACTCCACCAGATAGGGCAAAGGTGGTTGGGTATTTAATGACTGTGTGCAGAACAGTGGATTAGTGCATTGGATCTTACAAGCCAGACTGTTTAGGAGAGTTGGAAGGAGGAGCCATTTTTAATACAAGAAGTAACTGAGGTGATCAAAGAAGAACCACCGTTGGCAGCCGGAAGGAGGTTGAAGCAGAGGGCAGAGAGCCCAGAGCCTGGTGTATCAGTTAGCAGGTTATTTCCATAGCCAGGATGAAGACCTTGTAGGAAACAGATTTGACTTTCTTGATAAAGTTTGTGCATGTTGGACGGGAAATGACTTGATGTGGAAGGCTTTTCAGTGCTGTTATGCATAACACACAAATCCCTCCTAGTTGATAGAAACCTGCTCAGTCGTCGCTCGATATAAGTAAACCTCGTAGACATTGGAATGTTTATGTTTGGCCCAAAATGGCTCTGGCTTTTTACACAGCTGTAAAGTGTATTTAACTCCCAAATATAAAGCACTTCTTGACTACTGTTTCATAGCTTCATAAAACAAGGCTCAATTGCGTAGGTACTTTTTGTTGTCATCTCCTATCTTTTTACGCAAATCTGTTTCCTGATATTGTTATTCCAGCAGGGAAAAAATGCAACCTAGTGTAAACGACCTTTTTTACAAGCAGCCATAAGAAGAAAGCCCCAAAGACAATAAGGAGCCTCAACATTTATATTTTTAACCTAAGATTACAGATCTAACTAGCAGGGAAGCAAAATTGCTTTAATTATGAATGTTTTTCATTGTGGTTGTGAGTGTAAGTCAGTAACAGATGTTCATTTTCCGTAGCTCGACTGTTTTTAATTCTTTCTCAAACATGGAGAGAGAAATCTTTAAACATTTGCCAAAGTTCAATTAACATCCCTGGCCAAAGGTGGAAAATGCCCTACTTTGTTTTTTCTCGGCCATATACCTGCTCTGGCTGCCCATGCCACTGAGCGCGGGGAAAGATTCCAGCTGGTACGGGTTTTATGACTGCAGAGTTAATTTGCAGAGAAAGCCTTTGGCGGGAGGGGTCTGTTCACCATTTTATATATTTATTTATTTACTTTTTTCAGTTATAAATAAAATTGCACTATAAAACATTGCTGCTTAATTGCAGGAAACCCAATGCATTTTTTATTCTGCAAGTGGTTAATAGCTTGTTTTTTGTTTATACGGAGTTGTAGGAATCATGTGTAAGAGTATGTTTACAGCCGAGCCCGTGTGACTTGGTTTATCATGTTTTTCCTGTGTCGTGTGGAACAGACGGCTGTTCGTTATTAAAAGGGCTTTTCTGTAGAAAACAGGGCTTTGCAGAGGAAAGAGTTTTTGTAAGAATACCCAATGACTTCCAGAGACTACGGGCACTCTGTGGCCATAAAGCCTCAATGGCAGTGACATTATAACCATTGCGTTAGGGCCTCTGAAGTATTACAGCTGCCTTTGCCTGGGGGAGTACTGCTGAACTGAGCACATGGGATGGATGGATGGCTGGCTGGCTGGCTGGCTGGCTGGCTGGCTGGCTGGCTGGCTGGCTCCAGTTGACTAAGGCAGAAGAAATGCCACCCACTAGCACTATATACTTCTAATTCTAGAACCCACCCCCAAAAGACTGGAATCATCATAAAATTTACTTTTGGGGTTTGACTTTCTTAACATTTTAGAAAAAAAAATACTCATTTAAAACATTCCTCTTGGAGGCTAAAACTTGAAAACAAAAACTCTGAGATACTGTTAAATGGCCAGTTACAAATGCCCACCCTGCAGACCCCTGGGACCAGGAGGACGTGGCCCAGTTAGGAGACCATCTTGTGTCCTCTCAGAGACTTGCTGATTAAGTGTTCATTAATCCTTGCTTAGGTAACTGGGAAACATTTCTTTTTTAGTGCATGATACATAGATTATCCCATTAGTAAGTCTGTGGGTAGTATAGAACTGGAGGACTCCCAAAGGATCATTGGTTGTCTCAAGATAGAAAGGAACATTCTCCTTACCAGGCAAAACAAAGCCAGAGGAGAAATAGCCACAGACTCACCTGGCTGAGGGTTTGGTCCTGCAATACAGGTATCACCACCCGGCGGAACACAGGCTGCCTCTACTTCTCCAAAGCCAATCTGTGTGGCTCTGGGCCAGGACTGACTTGAAAAATGAACCACTTGGATTTAGTGCTGATCACAAATAGAACTCCAAACCAGAGTTGAGGAGGAGGATGGTGCAGTCTTCACTACTTAGTAGTAGTATAAGCACTTAGAATTGGAAATTTTCACCTTTTTACATTTCCCTTGGGACACAGCTTCCACTTTCACATCAGAGTGACGGTTCACAAGAAATGTTTAATCATCACGTTCATGTATTCACAAAGCTACATCTATGAGGGTTGCATGGACTTGGTCAAAGCTGCTAGGGAGTGCTGTTAACTACTCTGCCGTTTCTGAAAGGATTCACCATTTGAACCTCACATTCAGAAGATAAGTATGCAGCCGTCTGCTCCAGACAAGCCTGGAGGTCTGAATGTCATCACTGAGCCAACACCTAAGAATAAGGAATTTCAACAGCTCACAAGCATCCTCTGTGACATGGGATGGGTTCTGTCACCTTGCTATCTAGTGCTGCTTTCCCATTTATTTGGCCTGGGAAGCCACTGGTAGGACATTGGAGGGACAACAGCAACCTGATACTGGACTTCCAACCTGCCTAGACCTTTGCTGAGTGTGTGATCAGGGACAGGTCACCTCCCTAAGGCTCGTCCTGTCCTCTGTAAGCAGGGAGACTGGCACAGAAGACTTGAGGTCCTCCCCAGCGTCAAAATGTGACCTTTCTGTGACCTACACAGAACACAGAGATAACAACACAGAGAGTCAAGCGTAGGCATTTTAATCCACCTGAAGGTACTTACTGTTGGTGTTTAAAACAGAGGACACACCCTCTTGGAGTTTAAAACCTTTCTGGGGGACACACAGGAAACACCAGAGCAGAGATATGCACCTGCCTTAGACCAGAGGGAAGGGCTGAGCTGTGAGGATAGCACATGCGAAGTCCCTGGGGACAGCACTGCTGGAGGGGCTTTTAAAATGTGGCTGGGGAGGTGGGGCCAGACAGTGGAGGCTCCAGGAGTATGAGACACTAAAATTCAAAACAAATTCTTCTTTTGTGCGTGGAATCAGATCTTGATAGAAGTACCATTTCTTGCCAGGCATGGCAGCCCACCGCTGCAATCCCAGCTGCCCAGGAGGCTAAGGCAGGAGTTTAACAAGTTCAAGGCCGGCCTGAGCAATTCAAGGAGACCTTATCTCAAGTAATCAACCAATCAGTAGGGCTGGCAACAGAGCTTAGTGGTAGAGTGCCTAGCATGCACAAGCCCTGGGTTCAGTCCTCAGTCTCTCTCTCTCTCTCTCTCTCTCTCTCTCTCTCTCTCTCTCTC
>PVJO010032454.1:0-13185 GCA_004026905.1 Hystrix cristata | reverse complement strand
CTGCCTCCCTCTCTCTCCCTGAGCCCAAGAAGTAACTTCGAGCAGCTATTTCTCTAGCTTCTCTTCTATCTTCTTCAGTGCCGGCCTTGAATAAACTTGATTCCTTCCTACAACACTCATCTACTGGGTATTGGAACTTGAGTGGCAGGGAGCCAGGATGGTTGACTCTAGCAACAGTAAGAGTGACAAGGAAAAAAATAAGAGAAAATACAAATTACCCACGTTTCAAGAATGAAACAGGGGACATCACCACAAACACTGTAGTCATTAAAGGGAATACAGTGAACAGTTCCACAGGTACATTTTGACAACTTAGATTAAATGGATCAATTCCTAAAATACAAACTACCATATCTCATCCAATATAAAGCAGACAATTTGAATAGCCCCATAACCATAAAGAAAAACAACAAAAGCACACACACACAAAACAAAACATGGGGAAACTTTTAGAAGTAATGGGTGTATGTATCACCTAGATTGTGATGATTTCACAGTGTATTCATATGTTAAAACTCCTCAAATGGTGGCAAGAATATGGAGACGCTGGGGTCGCTCATACATGGGTGGTGAGGGATGTAAAACGATATAGGCAGTTGGTTCTGGAAAACAGGCAGTATCTTAAACAACGAAGCATATAACTATCTTATGATCTAGCAATTGCATGCTTGAACATTTATCCCAAAGATATGAAAACTTATGTTTACACAAAAACCAATACATGGATGTGTATGGCAACTTAATTGTAGTAGCCCAAAACTAGGGGGGGAATCTCCTAAGTCCTCAAATGGGTGAATGATTAAACAAGCTGTGAAAGAAAGATCCATAGCATGGAATACCATTCAGTAATAAGAGGAAATGAAATGCTGTTACACACAATATCCTAGTCACTTTCTTCATCACCAGGACAAAAATACCCAACACCTGAAACTCAGAGGAGCAGAGATTTGTTTTGGCCTGTGGTTATAGCCCATGGTCAGCTGGCTCCAAGGCAGAAGCATCCAGCAGAGGGGCACAGCAGAGGAAAACTGCTCACATCATGGTGACAAGGAAGTGGTGGGAGAAGGGAGGAGCCAGTGAACCACCTCTTCCAACCAGGCCTCAGCTCCTAACAGCACATTTAATAGATGAATAGAGCACCCCTATGATACAACTGCCTTCCAAAGGCCCCACCTTGGAACACAGGACGCTTTGGGGAGATATTTTTTTATTTAAACCATACCATAAAACAACCTGGTTGAATCTCCAGAGAAATTATGCTGAGTGGGAAAAAAATCCAAAAGGTTACATATAGTACGATTTCATTTATGTAACTTTTTAAAAAATCACAATATTTTAGAAATGAAAATAGAAACAGTAAGTGGTCTCTAGAAGTTGAGGATGGGGAGAGGTGCAGAAGGGAAGTGGATGTGGCTACAGAAAGGTAATCGGTGATTCTCGTGGTAGAAATGTTCTGTATTTTGGCTGTGTCAATGCCAGCATGCTGTACGGTCATTTCATAGGAGGCCACCACTGGGGAAACTGGGGAAAGAATCTCTCTATATTACTTCTTACAAGTGCATGTGAATCTACTGCTAACTCAAAATGAAAATTGCGATTTATAGATGTACTCAATCAAAAAATACCATTAAATGAGTGGAAGGTATTTTCAGTCTCTAACTGACAAAGCTAGGTAGCCAGAATAGATGAACGAGCTTTTACGAATCAATAAGAAAATGTCACACAGCTCAATAGAAAAATGAGCAGGTATTTGAACAAGCACTTCACAAAATGAGAAATTCAAATACCTTTAAACTCATGTAGAAGTGGCCAACTTCATTAGTAATTAGGGATATGAAATGAGGATCACAATGAATTACCATTATACATCCACCAGACTGGCAAAAAATAAGAACTTTTATATTTTGGCAAGAATGTGGAGCAACTTGAACTACCATAAATCTCTGATGGGAATGTAAATTTTATGACCACTTTGGAACATAATTTGGCATTCTCTAATAAAGCTACATACAAGCACACCCTATAGCACAGCAATCCCACTCTAAGATATATACCCTAGAGAAAAGTTTGTACTCACGCACCAAGACAAATACACAAAAATATTACTAGCAGTGTTATTTGTATAGCCCCAAACTGGAAAGATGCAAATGTCTATAGTACCAGAATGCACAAATAAATCCTGACATGTTCCTACAAGAGACTATCAAGGAGCAATGAAAATGATAAACTACAATTACACACAACAAAAATGGATGTCTCACATACACATAACCAAATGAAAGGAGAGGCCAGACACACACACAAATATTCACACTAATTGATTATGTAATTGAACATAGGACGTTCAATTTATAGAAAGTTTAAAAACAAGCAAAGCTATAGTGTTTAGGAATGCATTACAAATTGATAAAACTCGAAAGGTACAAAAGGAAGAATTGCCTAAAGTCAGGGTAGTTGTTACTACCAGGGAAGGACTTAGGAAAAGGAATCTGTGGCATAGAAGATGCTCTGGGGTGCTGGCGATAACTTGGGCAGTGATGACCTGGTGTTTGACCTCTAGTGGTTCACTAGACTGCCCTGCACATTGTCTTCACTTTTCTGTGTGATGGTTAACGGCGGAATTACAGGCCCCTCTGATTTTGTTGTTTTGCTTTTGAGAAGAGATGAGATGAAAGAGGAATTTAGGGGTGAGATCTGACAGGGTTAAGAAAAGGCAGCACATGAAAATCTGAGTGCAGCACTTAAAACCTGTGAGGAGAGAGTGTGTGAAAAAGTGGAGTGTTGAAACAACAGTAGACAGGGCAGAATGACTAGGTGGTTAGTTTGCCTTTGAATGTCTGTTTAGAAAATAATGATGAATTAGGAATAAAGAACTCGTTGCTCTGGGAGCCCCACTTCTTACTCTGCTCCTATACGGGTTGGACAGGGCTGAGGGTCTGGGGTTTTTCACATTTTGGAGGGTTTTTGGGTCTTGTTTTTCAAAGTGCTACGGCGATTACCTTTGCTTTGAACCCCACCCCGATTATCCCGGGTATGAAGAGGAAAACATATTTGATGTAACGGAAACACCTTCCTGGGGTTTAGCCTGGGTAATCCCATCTCTGCCTCCTCCTGGTCTTCCGTCCACCCAAGAATGGAAAACAACATCAGGAGAAAGGTGAACAGACCAGAACAGGTGAGAGTGTCAAACTGAGATGTTTTGAGAGCACTAAAAAGAGTCAGTTTCCTTTCATCTTGACCCGTCCTGTTTTTCAGCAGAACTTTTGAATTACTGATGCCAGAACTTGTTTGGTGCACAGCACATTGGTAACCCACAGAATTTTAAACATTAAAAGATTGCGACTTTAGATCAGAAATTCAGAACACCGCTAACGTTTCTCTTCGTGTCGAGGCGCTGCTTCTTCCCTGCCTTTTCCCACCAGATCTTACCATCGCAGCTGGGCACACACGGACTCTTGATCCCGCCCTGCCACCTCCGCGCAGGGACGTCCAGGTGTCACTGGGCTTCCAAGGACCAGTGTGGGCTGGAAATAGGGAAACAGATGAGCGTTTGGGGTGGCTGTCGAAGCGGTCTCTTTCCAGTGGACAGCGACACACTGTGGTCCCCACGATTCTTATTTTCTCGGGATTTTCCGCGCTTGACCTCTGTGCGCGCAAAGTGCCCTGCACTGAGGCGTCCTTAGGGCACCTGACTCTCGACTTTACGTTTCTTAGGCAAAAAGGCAGCGGAGCTGACGGAAGGGTCTTTGGGGACGCCCGCTGTCAGCCTGCGTCCCTTCCTTTGGTCCCGGCGCACTCGCCTCTCCAGCCGGCGCACTCGCCTCTCCAGCCGGCGATGCTCCTAGGATTCCCGCCAGCGCCAATCAGGTCGCTCGCCACCTGCCCCCCGCCCGGCCACCTGGAGGAGCGATGAGGTTCTCGGCTTCGTGCCGGGCCAGCGCTCGAGCTCCGGGGAGGGCAGAGGAGCCTCACGTGGGCCTCCCCGCCGCCGGCGCCCGGAAGGACGCGCGCAGACCCCGCGGGGACAGCGCGGGAGCCGCGGGAGGAGCGGAGCTGCTCAGCGGAGGGGCGGTCAGATCCCGGTGCCGCGCCGGGGAGAAGGGAGAGGGGCGGGGCGCCGGGCGGGCCGAGCACCCCAGGGCGGCGCGCGGATGTGCCCGGCTGGGCAGCACCTTCGAGGGCGCCTGGACACCCAGGTAAGCGCGCTCGGGAGCCGCCTCCCTGCGCCGGCCCCCACCCTGACCGTGGCGGTGCTCGCCTGGGTCCGGGAGGCGCTCGGCCCTGCCTCTCCGCTCCGGGATCCGCCGACGCTGAGGGGCGCGGCCGGCGCGGGGCGTCTCCTGCCTCGAGGACAGGCCCGGGTGGAGGCGCCGCTCCTGGGGCCGGACTCGCGGGATCCCTTTCCCGGGCGCCCCGGGGCCGCTCGCTTCCTCCGGTCCTCGCTGATCGGCCCCGCAGTGTACCCAGCCGCCCCCGCCGGAGCTCGCCCGGACGCGGCCACTGCGCGTCGGCGCCCGCGACCACCCAGGATGACGCGAGAGGGCCCCACGCGGGCGGGGACCGCGCCGGGCGCGGGGGCCAGCGGGTGGGCGGTGCGGGGGAGACGCCCCCGCTGCCGTCGGTCTGCGCGTCCAGCCGGGTCTCCGCGCGCGACTTCAGCTGGCCCTGCCGCCGGGGCTCGGCTCGCCGGAGATTCTCCTGAAGTTTTAAAGGAGGGCCAAGGTGCTTTCGGGCTCGTCTGCAGAGGACTGGCCTGTCCGCCCGCGAGTCCGGGGCCAGGACAGCGGGGGGCCGAGCCCTGCCTGCCGTTTCCGTCCGACGGAGAATCCAGACCCTGCCGGGGCCGCAGCCCCCCTGCTCCCGCGCCCGGGCTCCAAGGACGCGGCGGGGGCCTGGCGCGCTGCGGGCTCGGGGCGCGGGAAGCCTGCGCCGCGCAGCACCCAGCAGGCTTTGGCCCAAATGGCATGAGCGGGGGTCGCGTGGAGCAGCGTGGGGATAAGAGGGGCGTCTGCCGCTCGGTCCACTCACCCCGAGTGTGGCGGGCTTGGGTGGCGCTTCGGGAAACCTCCTGGAACGGTGGCTTCGGGTCCCGGGGACGCGACATGGAAGGCACGAGAAAAAGAAGGGATGGAGATCTCTGTCGGCACCCATGGTCTACTTTGTACCACCGTGCTTTGCTGTCACACAAGGGGATTCCTGCTGTCTGCATCGAAGTGCAGAGCGCTGGACGTTTTTGCTCCCTAGCAAGTTTGATGTGGTGGGGCGCAGGAGTCCTACCCCCAGGCTCAGGTGCATAGTCAGGCACATTGCAGTCTGTCCCCCAGCCTCGGATCCCACTATTGGCCTGACCGGTGGGCTGAAGTTGGGGGTGAGGCTCTCGTGGGCAGGCTGGAGGGCAGATTCTACGGAGACAGCAGTGCAACTGGCAGGGATTGATGTCTACTCGGTCAGATCTCTGGGCCGTGCTTTGTCCTTCAGCAGCCGAATCATTCCTGTTTTATATCCTGCAAGACGGAGATGCGGGACTTTCAGCTCTTGTGCGTTCACTCCGCTTGAGATTTAGTGGGGTCTGAAGTCCTCTGGGGTAAAAGGCACCTTCCTGTCTGTACTTAAAGAAGTACTTGGTAGCAATAAAGATTCTGATCCTGCCCCCTTTCTGCGAACTGGCAGAGGCGGACCAGAGGGAAGAGAAAGCAAAGGTACATCAAAACAGTTGTGATTTCTGTGACTTCTCTCCAGAGGTTCAGCTCCCACCCTGGAGAGGACCTAAACTAGTGCATACGTAGAGATGGGTCTCGTTGGCATCCAAAGAGAAACTAAAATGTGACCCTCATATGGTTCAGCGTGGCGTTATACAAGTCAGCAGCAACCTCCTCTTCATGCTTCTCCACTCTGGCTATCATTTCAGCCATCCTGGAGGTGAAATGAGAAGGGCCACACCTGAATGGGAAAAATGCGACAGGGCCGCAGGCCTGGATGGAAGCACTAGTGGTTTTGATATCTTCTGGAACTAGAGACCTGCCTTCTGTGGGCTCCAAAACAGTGTTCCGGAAAGGCAAGGCAACATGGAGTGTCGTGCTGCTGGAAGAAAGTCTCTTAGGTTTTGCTCAAGGATCTGTTTTATCTCTAGCTTGGCCATCAGTAATTGGAAATGAGTGCTGTCTCAGTCTGCATACAAACATCATCTGGCAGCAGGGGAGCCTGGCCCAGGAATAGCCCAGCCCTCACCCAAGGGTGATTGCAGTGATCTACTGCAAACTTTGCAAAGAGCCATTTGGTTCTGGTTGGGCAATTTCAGGGTCCGTTAATTGTGAAAAGTGCCCTGAGGTTTGAATCTGACCTGGTGATTAACACTAATAAAAGCTCTTACCATTTATTAGGTTCCGTGAAGTACTCTCTGTGAGCTAGATGTAAGGTTTTGCAAAATCAGTATGATGAACTCCATTTTTCATATGAAGAGACTGAGTTTGAGGGAGTTTAAATAATTTGCCAAGATCATAAAAGCTAGTAAGTGGCAGAGCTATAGCTGGAGCCCAGCTCTTTCTGGTTCTGATGTCCTTGATTTTTCTACAGGGCCACTTTCCTCTCATTAAGAACAGACATATAAAGTTTGTTATTTGTAGATCCAAGAAATATTTGTGACCTCATTAGAATTTAGGGAAAGTGCTGGCTTGGGAAAACTGGATTGCCCTTCATTTGCCTTAATGTGTAAAGTGAAAACTATAATAACATACATATTTACCTTTTAATTAGCAAATAATAAAAAGATTGATAAACTGTCGAAGAGGTTCTGGAAGAAACAGGCACTTGCCTGTATTTCTTGCAGGAGAGAAAATTGGTACAACTCCTTTGGAAGACATTTTGGAAACACCTGTCCAAAGTAGAAATGCCTGTGCTGTCTAATTCCGTCTGGCTCAGTGTTTCCATTTTTAGGAATTTAACTTGCAGTTACACTTGTGTATGGCCACAAAGACACATACATATTTCAGCATTGTTTGAACTATGAAAGAACAACCTACGTACTATCAAAGGGGGCTTGTACTTCCAGATAGTCAAATACTGTCCCATTTACCCATAGAAAAAGAATTGGGATGTTCACTATATAATTGATATGGAATGTTTTCCAAAGTATATGGCTAAGTGGAAAAAAAGATGTATGTCATGTTTATGCTATGCTATTTTTTATGTTTTAAAACAGAAAGGTAACTATAGACACAAAGCCTAATAATATCCGTTGCCTCTGGGAAGGGTGGACCTTTTAGATTTGAACCATGTGAATATGTTACCACTTAAAAATCCTCTTTCCCTGCCCTCCTCCTGCTGAGCAGTGTGAGACAACACGCATCACATCCTTCCGGCTGCTTGAGCCCACACTGGGCCCATTGTGTCTGGGCCATCCAGAATTCTTTTGAGATATGCAGAGTCATGCTTAGAAGGCCAGGGACAGCAAGTGCCTTTGGACAGCCGGCTCTCTGAGTTGGGTAGGCAACCTATGCTCATCTAGCCTTGAAAACAATATGAATAAATAGCCCCATTGTTCCCTTCTACAAGACAAATTGTCTAACTAGAAAGCACTGAGTAAGGGACCAAGAAGAACACTGTGATTGGACAGCAGAGAGGGAGAAGATTTGTAGGATTTCTATTTATGGTGTTGCATTTGGACCTCAAAAAAGGAGAGGAAGAGAGAAAAGCTTAGGAGGGTCTGAAAATTACTCTGGGGTCCAGGGTTATACTAAATCAGAAGGAAGTTTTTACTCCCTTGGTCAGTGTTCCCTAAATGCCCGTTTGGCTACTTCTCGTCAGTACAGATGCCCAGATTAGTTGCCTTCCTCCCAGTAATCCCTTTCTCCTCACTCAACCTGCAAGTCAATGAATGCATGAAGGGGTAGGGTGGGTGTTAGATATCGTCTTCCCTTGTTGGGGTGGGACAGGCTGTTAAATAAGAAAAGCAATGGAAGACAGACTTGCTTCCAACCTCGAGGAAGATCCTCCAGTGTCAGTAGCTGGAAAGCTTTCACTGAGAACTTCCTATGTCCTGGTACTCCACTAAGCACTCTGCCTACACAATCTCACTTAAACTTGGATGTGTGAGAGTCCAGGCTCCTCACCAAGAAGTGATAGGTCTTTTTGCTGTCCCTTCACTGACTTCCTGTTATCTGCATGGAAATCTGCAGTAAGGTACAATGGCACTGCATGGGCACCTACAGATCTGGTTTGGGTTGTGACAGTGTGCGGCTGAGTATTACATGCCTCTATGGATGAGTTGGAATCTTTGCAATACGCAAAGGTTTGTACAAGGTGTAGTTCAAGGACGAGGCAGTTGTTGTTCTGGGTTTAAATTTCCATCTCTCTTCTCCCTCTGTGTATATACTAGGGCTGGTGCTGAAAACTGAGTGTGTGATGTTTCCGAGGAACGAGGGAAGGATGGGGGATTGTCATTGATTTCATCCAGATACTAGTGGTGTGGAAGGCTCTGAAGATAGGCCCATGAGGTCCTGTGTCTGTACCCAAAGAGAGGTCAGCAGAGGGGTCTCAAGTCCAGGTCTGGGATGAGAGTCTTTCTTCTATTTGGTAAAAACAGCCTGAGAGCTTAGAGCCTCCCTCACCCCGAACCATTTCCTCCCACACAGCTTGTTGGCCGGGGCTCACCTTTGACTCCCTTTCCACTTCAGAAAGAAACAGCTTGAATTTTCCCCCAAATAAATTCCAGTGCACACAGGCAACTGCTTTTTTATGTGCTGCTGTTGGCCACAGGGTTGGAAACGAGAAGCTGCACTGGGCTCTCAGCCAAGGCTGCCAGAATCCAGCCAGGAGGGGGAAGGCCAGATAGCCCCACTATTAAAAAAAAAAAAAAGAAGAAGAAAGAAAGAAAGAAAGAAAGAAAGAAAGAAAGAAAGAAAGAAAGAAAGAAAAGAAAAGATCAACCTCATGACCAAAAGCATAGACAGGAGAGAGGAAGCAAGGGAGACAGGGAGTGAGATGTTTACATAGCATACTAGAAATAGACAGTCAATTCAACCCACTTGAATTCAGCAAATGTCTATTGGTCAACACATTGGGCCAAGAAGAAGTGAGCAAGATGTGGTCCCCAGGCTCCAGCTATCCGCAAGGCAGTGTAGGAGAAGAACATTAACATCACCAACAGGACTCTGCAGACCAAAGACAGAAACTCTAGAGGTACACATAGCATGTCATCTGGTGTGAGGGGCTAAAATGAATCAGAGACTGACCCAAGTACTTCTGGTATTTCTTCGTGGAGGAAGTAACTTTTGAACTAGACCCTGACAATGATTTTGATAAACAAGCTCAGGAGAAAGGGTAGAGTTAAGAGAACAGCTTAGGCAAAAGCATAGGGTTCTGATAGAATACAGAGTACTTAAAAATATTAATAGTAATAATTATCTTGATTACTCAGCTCTGCCACACATATAGTACATAGCTGTTTTTTTTTTCAGTATTCCCCCAGGGTCTTTTGCATAATAATCAAATGCTATACCACTGAGCTATATCCTTCGCCCTTTTTATTTATAGTTTTGAGGGTTTTGCTAAGTTGACCAGACTGGCTTTGAACTTGTGCTCCTCCTGCCTCAGCCTCCCGTGTAGCTTGGATTTAGGCATGTCCCTTCATGCCTAGAAATCACTATAATTTTTAGGTGGTGGTAAAATAAACAGGGCTTGATGATGGATTGCATTTTAGAAGAGAAGCCCACAGGCCTATAAAACTGTAATATGCTTATATCAAGTTCACTTTACTTTTGAAAATGGTAACAGATGGTATGTTAGATAGGCAAAATTGATACTGTGTTTCATCAAGCTACTGCTGCACTCTGACTTTTTTCAGTGCAGAGACAGCAGAACACTGGAGCAAGAGCACTGGGAATGAGGATTAAATTGGGCCTCGCCATTTCCGTCACTGGCCTGTGCCCTCCTTCCTTTATCCCTGCCTTCAACAAATATGATTTGTATATCTGGCCCAAGTACTTGGCGGACTATGGAGAAAGAGAGAGAGAAAAAAAGAGAAGCTGTGGTTTCTGTACCCTCCGGGGACTGCTGTGTGGAGAAGACATCTCAGGGGAAGACTCTAAATGCCATAGTAGAAGCAGGGTCAAAGGGCTGTGGGTAAATATAATATGCGCTCAATGAATATTAGTTGCTAAAATAAACAAACAACATGATAAATAGTATCAGATACTACCAAGAGAATAAGAGGACTAAAAATACTTCTTTGGATTTGTCCAGTGGGTCTCAGAAATTTGTTTGTGACAAAAAGCATTGAAATCATGGTGCTCTTCAGAGAGTACCATGAAATATTCACATATTAAAATGACTGAAAGTATAATTTTGAATTAAATCAAAGGGTATATGATGCTAGATTCTACTATAGGTACTATTAAGAAAACTGTACTAAATAAAAGATTCAAATTGAAAATATTCTGTCAGCTCACTTGTTTTCTATGAATCGGGGAAGAACTACCAGGATTCTATTTTAGTACAGGAAGCCCTCAGTCCAGCTGGTAGAACACCAGGGCTCCAAAGAACAGCAGTTTTGGCAGTTTGAATATTGTTTATAGATTTAGCAAGAACAATTTTAGCAGACTAATGAGGCCAGAAGCTAGATAGTGTTGGGCTGAAAAGTGAGCATGGCATTTTCAGGATATTAACAAGTATTTATTGAATGTCACTGGTGACACGATTTTGGGGAGCAGATAAAGTCTCAGCTATCATGAATCTTTTAAGTCTTTGGGGAAACAGACTTGTCATAAAACAAATGTAAAATGAAACTGTTAGAAAAGCGATAAAGTAAGAGGCACACGGTATTATGAAGAGTGTTTAATGGGAAATCTGACGCCATTCATGGGGACGCTGAGACTTCACCCTGAAGAAGTGGGGACTGAGTTGATGCCTGGGGAATGAGTAGGAGCTAAGGAGAGAGAAGAAGGATAAGGTTTGTGTATTCTGGGGAAGGACAGGACGTTGACATCTGATGAAGAGAAGGAAGCTGAAAGTGGGGTCAAAGGGGATGCATGATGGAGGAAGAAGTTTATCTTAGAATGGATGTGATGCAGACTGAGAGAAAGGATGTGGTGAAGAAAGAGTAAGAAAACTTGAGGAAGATAATAATATTGCAGCACTAATTACCCAAGTGACACTGGGCCCATTTTCTTACCTGTAAAACAAAATTAATAACCATGATACCTACCCCATAGAATTGTGGCTACCACATAGAAAATAATCAAACGTAGGCTGTTATTTTAACTTTTATCCTCATTGCCAATGGCTAGCACAGTGCTGAATACATAATTTGTTTTAATATAAAATATCAGTTCTTTCAGTAGTTATCTCAAAAGTAGCTGGACCTCTCTGAAGCACTCATCTCATTCTTTTCTCAGCACTCGGAAGCCTCTCAGTGCTGAGGGATTTGTATGAGGTGCTTAGCCAGGGCTAGTTCTATTAGGAACTTAATCATATGGGCAGGGCAGTGAGCCAGGGTAAAGAGAGAAGAGGTTCAATTAATTCAAGAGCCCAATCTCTTCTGACCTCACTTAAATACAGACGACAGGGCATCTTTGGAATGCATCCTTTTATTCCTTTTATAATGTCTATTGAAGCGAACTTTGAGCCAGCCCTGCAGCTGGGGCTGAGGCACAAAAATGAATAGGAATGGTTCCTGCCCTTGTGCTATGGGTCTGATAAGAAAAATGTTATGTGGCTTCATCACAGTGTGCTGGGAGCACAAGAGAAGCAGCCCCTAGTTATGTCCACTGTGCAGAGAAAGCTTCCCATAGGGCTGGTGTCTAAGTGGGGACAGAGATGAACGTCTTTGGAGACAAGCAGGAAAATGACCTTTCTGGGCAGAGGGAGGCTTGGGGTGCTCAAGAGATGGCAAGGGGAATTGGGACTGCGTGTAATTCAGGAATGTCAGATCATGAAATGTCAGGTTGTGGAGCTGAGAGGCCAGACAGCAGCCTGGTGTGCTACCTGCTGGGCTAAGGACCTTGACTTGACCTGTAGGAGATGTGGAGCCAATGGAGACTTTATTAGTGCCTATTAATTTTACAAAATATTGGATTTCAGTGTGGTATTTTCACACATGCAAGTAACATATTTTAATCAATTCCCCCATTAGATTCAGCAAAATACTAGACATGATTCATGCCTTCAAAGATCTAATTAGAAAAGCCAGACTAGTACGTACATCTGTGACAACACGAAGCAGTAAATGTCTTATATAGTTAAAGTAATACCTCATACAGTAAAGTTGGGTATAGTCTATAAAGGAAGTAAATGTATTGCGATTATCTAGTCAGGAGTTAATTAGGAGTCAAATGAAGACAATGGCATTAAAGAAGAAAGAAGGAAGGACAAATCCTACGCTGTGGCTTGGATAAGCATCCCCCAAAGGTCCACATGTTAAAGATTTGGTCCAGGGTGGTGCTACTGAAAGGTCATGGAACCTTTAGAAGGTGGGCCACGCGGGGCCTGTAGGTCACTGGGAATATGCCCTCGAAAGGGACTGTGGGATCCTGGGCTCTTTTTCTTCATCTTTCCTCCCTGGCCATGAGGCAAGCAGGTTCTGTCACGCACTCTGTGCTATTGCCATTTGGCATCCCCAGTGGAAGCCCAAAGTAGTGGGTCTGTCCAATCCTGGACTGAAGCTCCAGAATGGTAAGATAAATTAACTCTTCTTTTTATAAACTAGTTATCTCAGGTATTTTGTCATAGTAATATGAAACTGACTAATAGACTCTAGAAACATTTAAGAAATAAAATGGTAGACTTTGGTGACTGGATGTGAGAGGTGATATTAGGAGATTGGGATGACTCACAAATTAGTGGATTTGGGGACTAAGTGAATGGTGATGCCATTGAGGAGTGTCATGAGTTGCTGAAAGAGAGATAAGTTAAGGCAAGTAGTTTCAAGTGGGAGTGATTCATTTATAGAGTTGAGAAGGGCGATCTGAGGATCATTCAACCTTTATCCAAAGCAGTTTCAGAACAGCAAGTAGGATGAATAAATTTTGAGAAAGTTGAAACATGAGTATACACACATTGCAGAAGCTGAGTTCTGAAAAGGGCAGAGATTTGTACCAATAGCTGGATGATTTTTGTGGAGTTGTAGAGACTACAGGTGTAGACCTTTATTCCTAGGAGCTTTGGGGGGAAGGAGAAGAGAAATCATTGTGA
>PVJO010032453.1:0-13183 GCA_004026905.1 Hystrix cristata | reverse complement strand
ACAATTTATTTAGTTATCTTATTGGCTATTTGCACATAAATTTTAAAGTAATTCAAAGTGTTATGGATTGTATCTTATAATATGGTCTTTCTAGATGTTAGCAACCAGTAATAATAGATATATTCTATGTGATGCTCTTACATTCACTAATAGGCAAGTGCTTTTTTTTAAATTCCCAATTTAGTTCTTGTCTGATTTTTCTGTAATCTTTCTTATATATATATATGTATATATACATACACGTGTGTGTGTGTGTGTGTGTCCGTGCGTATGTGTATGTGGGTGAGAGAGAGAGACCATCTTAAGATCACTGGAGTTTCTAAATCATTCTGAGGTAGGAGATTAAGGTGGGAGCAAACTTGACCAACTAGGCAGTGTGTCAAAGGTCATAAAAACCCACAGCTAACATGCTGAGACACAGTCTAAAAGGAAAGATATGTGCATAACACTGAACCCAAGATGACTCCGGGCTTATGGCTCCAGGGCACTGTACACCAAACCAATCAGAAAAAGATATTTTTAATCCTTCATCTGAATCTGATGCTGTTCAGACGACAAATCATAAAATGCTAATCTTTATCCTTCATCGACATATGGGCACAACCCTATTCAAAAGACGTTGTTTCTGACCCTTCACTTACATTTAGAGAGAGGCCAGTGGAGCTTTTCACAGGACAACTTACATTTGGTATGAGGCCAATTGATTTGGTAGGACAGTTTTCCCAATACCATATTCATCTGTAATCTTGATTTTTTAAAAAAAATTTTTCTCCCATAATCTGTGTTTGTAGTGAACAATATTTAGAAATGTCATAAGGCTAAAACTTGCTTTTATAAATTCAGTTTAGTTTAATGTCCTGCAGAGGCTTATTTGAAAACAATTTTTTTTTCTTTTTCTATTTTTCTGGGACTGTGGATCGAATTCAGGGCCTCAAAAATGCTAGGCAAGTGCTGTATCACTGAGCTGTGCTTCCAGTCCATAAAGAAAAAAAAAAAATGAATTAACGAAAATGACTTTTCTCTCTTCCTCTCTCTTTTTTATTCTTTATTGCATTATATGATAGACAAGTTAAGACTGGTCTCTTTCTGTGTTTGGGCAGGGGTCTATAAAATTTTTGCTCTTCTTTGAAAATTTGGTAGATCCCATAATAGTCTGCAGCTTTGTTTGTGGTTGATATTTTTACCTAACATATATATTTTATTAATGATTCAAAATTATTCATATTGTACACTTTGCAAGTAGTTTTAATAATTCTGATTTCTGCATCTTTTGTTTCTTTTAAGATATTCTCTGTGTCTTCAGTTTCACTACAATGTATAGATTAAAAAAAAAAACGTATTTCTTGTTACATCTTCTGCTTTCTGTGTACGTCAATACATGTATCTCATACACTTTGCAAAAAAATATACTGTGGGGCTGGGGATTTAGCTCAGTGATTAGAGTGCTTGCCTTCCAAGCACAGGGGCCTGAGTTCAATCCCAGGCACCACAAAAAAAATAAATAAATAAATAAAATACACACACACACACACACACACACACACACACACACACACTGTGTATTGGGGCTTATTAATGTGGTCAACTTGAGCAAGAAGGCTCAGCCGAACTGAGCTGGTGTGGTTCTGGGCATAGAAGACCCACCTGAAGGTTATTGCCAACACAACATTAAGGAGAACGGGAGCAGAAGATGGGGGCCGGCTGTTTCCCAGGAGAAGCTCTGCTGCAGCTGGTTCTCCCGAAGGGGACTCAGGTGTCCTCAATCGCAGAAGGAGCTCGGGGTGTTCCGTCATCCGGGATGGCTGCCGTTTGCTTCGGGTGAGCTCTAGTCTTCCTCTTCATGGTGAGTGTCATACCTGGCTCCAGTATAGATTTCTTCAGCCTTTTAGTGCAGACACGGATGTATAAGGGGTGGTGCTTTGGGCTCTCAGCCTTTGACTAGCTCTTTTGGGTCTCCAGTACATAAACAGATATTCTGTACTCTTTCTGCATTTGGCTTGTGTGTCTGAATGTTGCAACTTGTAAAAATCCTGTATTAATTCCGTTCTTGTACAAACCATTGACTCTAGAAAAGTAACTAATGTGTACTGTATATTTCAAAAAATCTAGAAGGTAGGATTTTGGAAGGCTTCATAATAAAGAAATGACAAGTATTTGAGGAGATATAAATGTTCACCTTTATTTTAACATTATCCAATGTATACATGTGTCAAAATATTACAAGGTACCTAGCAAATATATACAATTTTTATTTTTACGTATCATGTAAAAATTCATTTAATAGTAGAAATTGCGTAATTTAAACATTAACGCCATTAAGTCTGTGTATATTGTCATGTTGTAGCCGTTATTCAAATCTCTGCATCTGCAAATTCAATTATGTACAGTCGGACTCTGTTATTCTATACATTTTATCTTTTAATCACCAGCATGTTTTCTTCTCCCTGTTCTGTTTTCTATGTTTCTTTCTCTATTTACCAGTTCACTAATTATCCTTATAGCTATGTCTAATTTCATATTCAGCCCATTACAGGGACTTTTTTTCAAAAATATTATATTTGCCATTTCTAAGGGTTCTATTGTTAAAATTTATTGACCAATTTTTGGTAGTCTCCCTCTCTCTCTTCCTCTCTCTCTCTTACCCCTTAGTCTGTAGCACACAGAAAGCAAATAGTCTCTTTTTCATTTTTTTCTTTTTTATTCCATATCTTGATTTCTTAAACAGTTTACATATTGATAATTTATGTTTCATATCTGATAGTTTTGGATTCTGAACACATTGACTGCTTAATTATACACATTCATTTCTGTTGACCATCACTTATGGATGTTTATTTCTACTTTTGTTTACTGAATTTTCATTATGGACTTACATTTTATGGAACCTTATCCACAGGAATTGAGAGCATAATTGGGAGACACTGTACTCTGCAGAAGTTTTGCACTCCACAAGATCGAGGGTCAGTACTGATGTGGGACCACTTAGCTCCCTTTAATGATTTTATGATTAATGCAGGAGTTTCAAGTTCTGTCCCACACTTGCTTGGGCCCTGAGGCACAGTTCAAGAATGGCCTGCTGATGAAGGCAGCTGCCTCAAGGTAAATCTCTTTTAACATTCCCTGCTCTGTTTATGTCTAGTACTTACTGATTTCTGTTCTAGTTTCAGTTGGCTACTTTTGCTCCCTTTAGAAATTTCTTTTGTGTTTAGCAAACTCAACAATTTATTAAAAACTATATTTGTTCTAATTTAACCAAACTCCAGCAACATTTTAGCTGAAGGAGCTTTCAGGGTAATTAGTTTACTCTGTAGTTATCTTTTGTTTTTCTTCTGGTTCTTTAAGGCTATGCCATTTAATTTTTGAAACTTCAACACAATAATTTTCATAATAAATTATTAGTTAAAATAACTTGACGTACATCCGAAGTACAAAAATTCATAACAATTTGGCAGTTGGCTGTTATTCCAGTCAACATTTAAATTTCTTTTAAAATTAAGCCAATATTGGGTTTGAGAATTTAGATCAGTGGTAGAGCACTTGCCTAGTGAGCACAAGGCCCTGAGTTCAATCCCCAGCACCCCCAAAATAAATAAATAAATGAATAAATAGAATTAAGCCGATGTTTAAAAAATTGCTAGAATTCCACGTGTTAGCTACCAGTGATAATTTTTTTTTCACAACTAGGATCAGTCTTCTTTTCTGATCTTAATAACATCATTTTGAAGGTTCATTTGCATTTCTGGTAAAAGCACTTACAGTACATACAAATCAATAGTAAATCATTTCTGGCATATTTATTAGTTTTCATTTTCTTTAATTATATCTATTTATTATTCAGAAGATTTCTTTTGGAGATTGTTACTTGGGAATAAACACAAAGCCCATTTAAGATCCAATTAAATTTTAAAAAACTTTTCTCTGAGTAAAAAGCAGTGATTTTTTTTGTGGGGTTGTCTCTTCATAGTATTTATTATTTAGTTTTATTTAAAGCCAAATTAATATTCATGGGCTTTGTATGTATGCCAGATGTATGAGTATGAGGCCTAAAGATAAAACAATAGCCGTTTATACTATGTCAACCAATGACTATTTTAAACACGATTGTAATTAATCCATAAATGATAGGGTTTAGCCTATTCACTCCTCATGCAAACATGTGTATGATGTCATCCATGTGGTCAAAATGTGCTAGAAGCTTAATAACAATAGAAATAACCACTGAGAATTTTTACTTCCTGAGGCACAAGATGCTTTCATGGATCGATTGAAAAATAATCAATCATCTCAAAAACATCTCTACCAATGAATGTCTGTGATTCATGTGGCCAATTTTTTTTTTGGGGGGGGAGTGCTGGGGATCGAACTCAGGGCGTTGTGCTCAATTTTTGCTTGAGAGATAAGAATATTTTGTATGGATAGATGAAAAGTTCATTTGTCTCAAGAAGGAATGCAGATATTTTGCCTAAAGGAAGTCAGAGTAACTACGCGATGTAAAGATCTAGCGCTCTGCTGTCGCCCCTGTGCTTTGCTTTCCAAAGCCAAACAAGCAGATGAGCTTTCATTATTTTCTTGACTTTTTATATTTGTTGATAATTGTTGTAATTAATTTTTAATATGAAGACTTATAAAGCAATACTTAGGGGTTTAACAAACCAAACTTATATTAATGAAGCACAAACTGTCCAAATATTCTTCCTATTGCAAAGTTTACTAAGCAGTAATAATTCTTTCCTGGTGAGGGACTGACCCTAAATCATCTGGGAACTAAGATCTTCAGAGTAATCACCAACTGTATATACACAGTGTGATGACTAGTGGTGTTCGATTTATTAGATCAGAACTCCCTTTCCTTGGACACAAAAACCATCACTTCATAGGTAGCTGCTAAACTTACTGAATACTGACAATCCTAACTCCATGTTTATAATAGTAAAATTGTCAAGGAACCTACTAGAAATGTAAACTTTTTGCAATATCAGATGATATCTATACCTGTTTGTACATACTCCTTATGATGTTTGTGCCTATTTTCTATTTTCACATATTAATACTGCATATTCTGACCATTCAGAAAATTTAGTAGTTTTTCCAAAGTTATGGAAAACTTGTGTCTAAAATATGAATTTATCATTATATTACCTATACTTAACAATTTATGATCAAATTCCTTTAGAGGTGAGTATTGCCATGTTAACTAGAAAAATGACAGTAAAAGCAATGAAAGATAGCACTTATTGAGAACTAACAGGCCAAACACTATGTTTAAAATTGCACTAACATGACCTCATTTAATTCTCACATTTTTAACACAAGTTTATTTATCTTTACTTTACCAAAAACAAAAAATTGAGACATAACAGAGAACAAATAACTTGCCACAAACCCACATCATCTTATATCTGAAACAAAACTAAACTCCAGTGTATTGTATACGAATCTTGCGTTCCTCAGAGTCTAAACATTCAATGTATTCAGAACCGGGTATACATTCCATGAAATGCAGAATATGCGTGCTCTCTGACTGGTTGGTTCACAATAAATTAACTTTTGCATAAACCGTAAGATGTAATCTGGGGAGAAAGAGGAGGTTCATTGTATGACAGATACAATAATGTGAGCTGATTTCAGTTGTTTTCCTACACCTGGAGGAGAGCTTTGGAAAATGGGATAGATAAGATGTGTCAGATGGACAATGAAAGATCCAAGGGGTAAAGAGAAACCATTCACCCTTGCTACCTTTTTATTTCTTTTCTCTTATTCCTGTCAAAGAATGGCTCTACCTTGTGCTCAGAATAGCTTTCTAAGCCTTGTCTACAAAGCCACATGTACTCTCTTATCGAAAACTTGACTCCATGCCGGCCCCTCTAAGGAGCCCAATCGAGATTGATAGGTTGGATAAATGCATCCTCTGTCGCTTCTTTGATGGCAGCATTCCCCAAACACCCTTGCTTTTAGAATTGTAAATATTTCTCTCAAAAACGAAAAGAAGAAAATTATATCTGATTTGTCATTTTGTTTTGTGCAATGTAAATCCAGTCACTCTTTTGACTGCTTTGTACCACAGGAAGGTCAAGAAATATTTAGTATATTAAATGCATTAAATGGCCAATTTGTCTGGTGGAATACAGGCTGGAAGATGTGAAAGTGGTTTGGAAAAGAAATAGTGTGTAGTTCTGGAAGATCAGGTCATTTCTTTATGAATAGTTATGGCACAGTACCTTAGCCACGACGTGCTGTCACTTGTGCACCGTCACAGCAAGGGATGCACGATTTTGTTGGAGAAGACTCTAAATGGAGATGGAATGAATGTTAATCCACCAAAAGGCACGGAGGAGGGAAAGACGCTTCATGTCCAGGATAACAGGAATTTTAAAAGAGAGGGTGGTAGCTCCCTTTTTTCAAAGCGCAGTACTTCCAATGTCCATCTTTTTCTCTGTGCGTTTGCAATTATCTGAGAACAATGCAGCAAGTTTGGGGCCCTAGAGACAATGTAGTACCAGTGGAGATGCTCAGAATTGGAGCAAGTAGAGATGGGGGGACGGTGCTGAATGGTACGAGGTTCACTATTAGGGAAGGCTGTATTTTGGTCTGAATATTTGCATTCCTCCACAATATTCATAGGATCTAATCTTCAGTGCAGTCATGCTAACAGGTGGTACATTTAGAAAGTGATTAGACAATGAGAACAGAGATTGCATGAATGGAATTAGTGCCCTTATAAAAGACAACCAAGGGAGATTTTCGCCACTTCTCTGTACGGATGCGACAATAAGAGGCAATCTCTGCGATGCAGACCCTCACCAGACTTCGGGTCTGCAGGTGTCCTGATCTTAGTTCTCCACCTCCAGAATGCTGAGCAGTACATGTCTATTAATTATAAATTACTTAGTCCAAGATATTTTTGTGAGGACATAGTCAAGTGGTCTAAGACAGGTTGGAATTTGACCATCCAGAAGAGAATAATGTATCCAGGTCGGGAATTTGGGTCTACTTAATTAATGTACCAGCATTCTTAGATATTACTCTCTGGCAGCTAGAGTTCTTTTGTATCCTTAAATTATGATAGTAACTACAAGTGCAATACACACAACTTGGAAGAGGGAAAAAAGACTTTTACAGCTTTCCAAATCATAGATATTCTCAAGAATATGATCAAACATGAGAAATTCCTAAGAACATCATTTTGGTGCTTTTATTGTTGTGATAACTAAACAGTTACAGGCACTGGCCTGTATCAATCTTTCATAAATTTCAAAATATCAATCTTTTCATAAATTGGTAGACATTTTGCTTTTAACAGTCGTGTCTGGCACACAGGCATTGATCTCAGCAGCCTTGGAAGTATGCTCTGCTGGTCACACCGAGGCAGGCTCCATCCGTCACTGCTAAGGAGGAAGGTATCCTTTGCGGACTCCTTCAAAGGGCTGCGGCAAGTTCACGTTCGCCCGTTGGTGGCAGCGTGGGTTGCATTTGTCTGGCAATTGACTGTGACTCCCCACCAAGTCTGAAGGTGCAGGTGGCATGCTCGACAGTGTGCACACAGAGAAAGATCAAGTTGGTCTTCCCCTGTCCTCAGCACTTCCTGCTCACTGATCTCAGCAGAGTGTCACTAGACTCTCTGTGACAGCCACTCATTCCCCCGGCCTGCTGGGCTCACAGACTGCCTTCCTATTGTATGTGTAGACAGACTGATTATAAGTTCACCACTTTTTTCTACCCTTTTGTGCAGCGTATTATCTATGACAGATGAGTGCAATAAAATGAGTCAAAAAAATTTTTTTTTCTCTCTTGCAGGCAGTGCAGTGAGTTCTAACCAACAAAGGCACATTGAGGTAAATCTTTAACAGTATCACCACACTGACTTTCATTTTCACCTTCCTTTCACTGATTTTTATCCCGGGAGTTGTAAAACACAGTTTCACAATGTGACCGTCCTCTAGTCCTCAGTAGAATTAGTTACACTGACAAGAACACTTTTTCACAGACACTCCATCACCTCTCAGCCTGAGTTGCCTCTCTCTCCCTACAAATTTTATTTTATAGATAAAAGCTCAGAGTTTCAAAAGATGAAAAACTTTCAAAAAAGTCAAGCTTTCATTTTTAAAAGATAACACAGTACTAGAAAACTATTGGGAAAATGTGATGTACTATTTCATGGAAAGAGAAAACATTTTCTTCCCATTAAGAAATTCCACAACCGTACATTTATGTGATTTTATAAATTTTTATTTCTCTATATAATATGTATGTATATGTGGTTTCTCTCTTTTCTTTTTAAAATTTATGAAGATGCTTATAAAGATTTCAAAATTTGTGAAGGCAAAAGGAAAATGAACAGAATGTAAGAAATAACAAATACCATATGGTTTTTATTTTAGATTGTTTGCTCAACATATGCAAAAAACATTTTGAAAATAAAAGATCGGTACAAGTTTGTCCTTTCCTGCGGTGTCTTGGTAGGTTTGGGATACTACAACAAAGTGCCATAAACTGGGTAGTTTATAAGCAACAGAAATTCATTCCTCAGAAGCCCAAAGTCAAGGTGCCAGCAGATTCAGTGTCCGGTGAGGTTGCACTTCCTCTATGTCATCACTTTGTGGAAGGAGTAAACATGCCATGTGGGGTCTCCTCAGTCAGGACTAATCTCAAATCTAAGGACTGCATCTTCAGGACCTACTCACCTCCCCAGAACCCAATTCCAAAACCATCGCCTTGACATTGGGATTTCAATACATAAATGTGGGGGTTGGTCATTCAGCTGACAGTGTGTCTCAGAAGGAACGAGATATACAAGAAACCACCTATGTTTTGTAAATCACAGGCCATTTTAAAGTAAACAGGGATACTCTGTAGGAAGGGCACATTTCAAAGCACCTCTACAGAAATACTGGGAAAGGATTCACTTGAAATGGAAGACACAGAACCCAAAAAACTAGTATTTTTTTTTTCTATTTAACAATTAAACGATGGCTACAGTTTTCTTTGTAAGTCTTGATACTTCAAAGGACAGTTATTACATATGCATATTCTTTTCCTCATTCATTGAACTTCCCCACTCCATTGCTCTTGATAGAAAACCTTGTTTATCAGATATAAGTTTGGAAGAATATCAGATCTACTCTGCATATTCGACAATTACACAGATTTTTGTAAGATGGATGATCTATGTCAATAAACAGTAATTATTGTAAACTGAAATGTGCAAGGTTGCCAGATTTAACAATTATAAAAATACAGGAACACAAAACTCTCAGTTAATTTGAATTTCAGATAAAAAAAATTAACTTTTCAGTATGTCTCATGCAATAGGTAGAAGATACTTACATTATTTGTTATTTTCCTAAAATTCAAATTTAACTAGGTTTCTTCATTTGATGACCCTAAAAACTATGAAAAAAGTATCAGGAGTTGAAGCTATTGGTTATGCATTTATTTTAAATACTATACAATATGAATATACCACGATTTAACTATTTCTTTAATGACAGCTGTATTAGTTACTTTCTAGAGCCAGTAGTTTGCAGGAGAGTAGATTTAATACAGGACATTTACATGTTACAACATTCACCCATAAGTGAAATACAGAAAGAGTGCCGAATGTCTATCTACCTAGGCACTGGAGACCCGAAAGATCCAATCAAGGGCTGGGAGCCCACGGCACTGTCCCATGTACATCTGTGTCTGCAGATTATGGCTGAAGAAATCTTTACTGGAACCAGGATATGATGCTTGCAGCAGAGATGAAGACCAGAGCTCCCCCGAAGCTACAATAGCTATCCTCAAGGACAGTAAGGCCCCGAGATCCTTCCTAGAAGAGAACAGCTGAGTTCCTTTCAAGAGAACCAGCTGCAGTAGAACTTCTCCTGGAAAACAGCCTGCCAGTATCTTCCACTCCCCTTCTCCTTTATGTTGTGTCAGCAACAATCCTCAGATTGATCTTCTACACCCAGAACCACATCAACTCAGTCCCCCTAGGTGTTTCGGCTCAAACTGACACAATAATAAGTCCACAACATTTAAGCCTTTCCCCATTTTTCACTATTATAAACAACGCCAAAGCAGATATTCTTATACATATGTCTGTAGAAACATATCTGAGAATTTCCTTCAATATACACCTGAAAACAGAATTACTAGGTTATATTTTATGTGTACATTCAACTTTGAGAATCTATTGTTAACAAATTTACTTTCCATCAGCAATGCATGAGATTGATTACTCATCTGCTTACATTATTAACACTTAGGATTTTCAGAGTTTAAATATTTGCCAATCTTAACGGCAATTTAATTTGCATTTTTCGATTATTAGATGAGGTTGCATATGTTTTCATTTATTGGTTTGCCTTTCTGATATTCTCTTCAAATGTATTAGTTTGCTTCATTTGTTATCTATCTATGTGCTAATATCACACTTAATTACATGCTGTTATTAAATAGTTATAGTGGGACATTTCTTTGGACTGAATTTTATGCTAGGCTCTACAGAGATCAAAACAAAATGGAGTCCACTTAGGCTGAAGTTTCACACCACTAAGGCAAAACTAAAATGTTTATCTGACTTTCTGAGAAAGTAGGAGAATCACATAATACACAGACCCTCAAACAAGCTAAGTAACCGTCTGTTTTAATATTTCCAAGAAAACGTTAACTTTTTGTTCTCTGTTCCTGCTTTCTTCGGCCTTTCTCTGGCTATGAAACCAGCATCAGTTCAAATCACTGAAACACATTCAATTCTATGGAGTGAAGTATTGCACAATTCTAGAATCACAAATAAAAGCCAATGAAGATCTTTAAATTTGATGTAATTCCATCTTTTGACCCTCTCTTGGGTCAAGTTCCCTAGATGTAGAATATGCAGTGAAGATTCTTTCTATTTTTGTTTTTTTATTAGTACACTTTTGCAGTATGTAATGATTATATTCATGGTGGAGAGTAGGTACGTGTACATGACACATCTTAATTCTTTTTACTTCCCCTTCGCTTCTCCTGTCCCCCTCTCCCGCTACCTCGTGGTCTTCTTCCCATTTGCAAAGGATCTTTCTCCCTGTTTCCTATATAATGAATTTATCGAGCCTATACATTCAGAAGAAACTGGTGAGGGAGTAAGGAAGAGGACAGAGAAGAGGGAGAAACTTCATAGGAATGAGCTTTCAGATAGGACTAGCCTCATCCCAGCTCCTCAAGAACTTTGGAATATCAGTTGAAGAGCAGGTTATGTCTGCCTGGAGCTAAAGAGTGGGACCTTCACACCTCTGCAGTGAAAGAGCTTTGCCTCAGGCTACACTGAGGAGAGCAGTAACTCCTAGCTACCTCCCATCAGGGCAGCTCTCTTTGCCTAAGGGCAATCCTACAAAAGACTTGCAGAAATCTGTAGTTAGCTTTAGCAACCAGAGCAGCCGGTAAAAAGACAGGTCTGGGAACTTGGGAGGGGCACCAATCAAATTTTCTACAATTATTATAGCTTCATAATTCTTATACATAACTGGTAGTATCTTTACATTATTTTTCTTCCTCAAATGGAACTTGATTACTCTTGAATCTTTACTTTTCCATATGAATTTTAGGGTCAGTTTATCAGCCTTCATAAAAATATGACATCTCTTTATGTAACTATTTTTTGTTCACTAATGAAATGGACAATTGTATGCTTGTATGTTTGGTGCTATTTTGTTAGATGTATTTCCAGGTTCCTCCAAGTTCATACTATTAATATGAATGAAATTAATATTTACATATAATTTCTAATTTAATAGTTGATGCTACGTAGAAATGTTATTTTTAAGTACTCAGAATTCTGCAATTTTGCTTAACTCTTAGTAATTTTAATATTTTGTGTACGTATATTTTCTGTGCACTTGAAATTTTATTTCTTCCTCATTTCTTTTCCTCAGAATGTTGCATTGGATAGAAGCTTCAGAAAATGTTGAGGGAGATGACCTTGTATGTTTTTTTCTTAACATTAAAGGGAATGCTTCTGATGTTTCATCTTTAAACTATTTATTAGATTATTGCCACTGCCTTGAACACTACTTTTCCATAAGAGCTTTGTTGCTGAAGCTATTGTTTTGTTTTATCTTTAATGGAGGAGTATTAAATACTTTTTTAATTCCTATATACACTGAGATGTGAGATTAAATTGGATTGTCACCGGATGGGCTTGGGAGCCACGTAGAATGTAGTAAAGTGTGCCTGGGTGAGTCATGGAGGCGTGACTGTCTGGTCCCCTGTCCTCTTTTCTCTGTCACTGTTTCTCTGCTCCACAAAGTAAGTAGCTTTGCTCCACCATGTCCTGCCACCGTGTTTCCTCCATGCCTTGGAGCCAGCTGGCCACAGACTAAATCCTTGAAGCCCTGAGTACTAATAAGCCTCTCCTCCCTTAAAATTTAAGTGTCATACATTTTGTCCTGGCAATGGGAAAGCTGACCAAGTCATGAAATGACAAAATGGTTTTCCTACATTAATCGTGTAATAAATCACATCAATGAATTTCCTAAAGTTAATCCCAATTATGCATTTCTGGGATAAAACCTCCTAGACCACAAAATATGATTTATTTGTTTACTGCTGAACTTGGTTTGCAAATATATTGATTAAGATGTTTGAAATCATGTTCATAGGTAAGACTGAGATTTAAATTTCCATCTCATTCTGTTTTATGGTTTTGATTTTAAAATCTTTCTGATTACATATAATAGAGAGAATTCTAATTTTTCTATTCCTTGAGTATTGTGTATAAAATATAAATCTTCTCATGTTTGTAAGTGCTTCATGTACTTGAAAAGAATGAACATTTTCTATTTATTAAAAAGATTGCTATTTATTTCATTCAATTTTTTTATACCTTTGTTGTTTCTTTTCTCCACTTAATTACTTGGTTCTGAGAGAATCATGATTCAGTCTCAAATCATACTTGTTTATGTTTTAAATTGCGTACAGCTCAGATTACTAAATGTTCCTTGTGAATTATATCTTTTATTATTATTTAATGACCCCATCACACTGAAGAATCTTTTTATGTTAAATACTATTTTTCTCTAATATTAATAGTGACAAATAATTTCTCTATTCAATACAATTTGACTGGTATATCTCTTTCTTTGCACTTTACTCTCAATTTTCTTCACCATTTATTTCATGTTTCTATTATAAAATTAACACATCTTAAGAATCTCTGTTGACA
>PVJO010032452.1:0-13175 GCA_004026905.1 Hystrix cristata | reverse complement strand
TTATTCCAACAAATATTTTCTAGAGGCTCATCCAACTTCCCTGTGCAGGAGAAGAACAGAGGGTGAGCTTCAAGCTACGTGTGAACACGTTTCTCAGAGGTCTGTCCCTCTGTGGAGGACTCAGGGAGTGATGTTCAACCTGGAAGATCTCAATATAAAGCTTGATCCTCCTCCTCCTGGGCGGCAAAGGGGGCTGTGATTCAATTAAACATGTCATTCCCAACTGGGCATTACAGACATGCTGTGCCTTCAAGCTTTGCACACACTGTCCTGTCAGGACTCCCCCTTCCCACTTGGTCCTTTGTGTGATTGTTTGTCTCCTTCGATAGACTGGACTAAAAGGATGTCTCTGGAATGCCTTTCCTTACTGCCTCACCCCCACACTTCTCTATTTTCTCTCGCCTCCCATCATCATCACCTTCACTGTCATCTCCATCCTGTCCTTACCATCATTGTCAACATTGCCATTGTCATCACCACCACCGCATCCCTGCCACTTACATTTACTGAGAGCTTAATATTGCTCAGGCCTTGTTTCAGCCCTTTACACTCAAGGCTTACCACAATTCCATGAGGAAACTGAGGCCAGCAGCGTGGGATGACGCCCCAGGCCATGTGGTTCTACATTGCAGAGGCGTCTCAGCAAGCCCAGGAGAGTGTCTCTGAGGAGTGTGCTGTTGCTTCCCTCTCACCCTGTGCACTCCTGCCCCAGACCCTGGTCTATCCTGGAGCCAGGAGCAGGGCTGTGCCCCACTCACCTCTGTGTTCGTGGACTGTCTATATAGATGCCTCCACGAAGGTGATACACAATTTTCTCTCCAGAAGTGAAAGAATAAATGAAAGAAGTTCTGAGTAAAAGGCTCAGCATATTGAAGTGAGTCCTTGAATATCTGTTGATAGAATAAATAATGTAAAAATAAATAAGTCTTCCAAATGCCGACCCTCTACTACTTACTCCTCACAGCTCATCTTGGTCCTCACTGCGCACCAAGGCTCATGTCAACATATTTCCTGGCTGTCTCTCTCCCACACTACCTGGTCGAGTCCAAAGAAGAAAGAGACCAGGGCTTCATCTGCATCTTTAGGGCATCCGAGTCTCCCTTTTCTTCCTAGCCAAGGTGCTAGCGATACGCCTGGGACCTGGTACACCCAAGAGGATCCCAGGAAAACTCCTTCCCTCTCCATTATTTCCAGGATGCTGACTCTGTTGACCACTGCCAGTTTCTTCTGAGGCTCAGTCCACAACCCTGTTATATAAGTAGCTTCCAATGGCTGGATGTGGAGGTACATGCCTGTAATCCCAGGCCTCGAGAGGCTGAGGCAGGAGGATTGCTATGGGTTCAAGGCCACCTGGGCTCCATAGTTAATTCAAGGTCAGCCCGAACTGCAAGACCTTCTCTCTCTCAAAAAAAAAAAAAAAAAAAAAAAGAATTGGAGGATAAGTAGCTGCCAATGACTGTCTTAGTTACTTTTCTCTTCACTGGGACAAAATACTTACCGGCCAAAGTTAGAGGAGGAAAGGTGGTTTACTCTAGTTCACAGTTTGTAGAGGTTTCAGTCCATAGTCAGCTGGTTCCAAAGCACAGCAGCATGGCAGAGGAGTGCAGCACGGGAGAAACAGCTCACGGCAGGGCAGGCAGGAAGCAGCAAGCCTGGTTTCATCTTTCCCTTTATATTCCATCCAGGCTACAAGCCTAATTATTGGTGCCATCCAAATCCCGGGTGAGGCCTCTCAATGCCCACACCCAGAGCTATGCTAAACCAATCAGTGGGCTAGTCCAATCATCATGCCCTTAATCCAATATCACACACCCATGATCCAGCCACCTCCCCAAAGGCCCACCTATGAGTACAAGACATCTAGATAAGAGCCATAACACTGAGAGCCTGCCAAGCACCCGCCTCTGCTCTAGAGGCTTTTGCTTTTCACACATTGTGTCCAGTTGTCATTATGCCTTCTGCAGGAGGGGTGCCTCTCCCCATTTTACAGTTGAGAAAACCAAGGCTCAGAGAGATGTCACATCTAATTACATACATCCAGGAAGGAGAAGACTGACACAGGCCTTTCCAATTGCAAAACTCAAAATATTTATGATAGCTCAGAATTCCTCTTTTCCATCTCCAGATTTTCTGTGACTTTGGTGGCCATTTAGCTCTCACCAGTGTCCTGGGGTTTCCCAATGCTCCAGAAATGCCATTTATCTCTGGACGCACTTCCAGGAGGTGGGTATTCCATCTGGCCCACACTGACTGCAGCTCATTGTCATCCCCACGGGTCATGACTGCTAGACTGAAAGATGAATTAAAGCTGAGTTCTGCACTTCATCTCTGCACAATGTGTTCTGGAGTCTAGGCCCTCTCCCATCCATCCATTCCTGCCATCCCCAGAGCCAGGCTGGTAGGCACCTCCGGCCCCTTACTGTGCCAAACTGTGCAGCAAAAGCAGCCCATTTGGGAATCCCCTTTAACCCAGGGCAGAGGTGTCCAAATGAATCCCCAGCCAACCACATGGCTTCCCCTAGAAATCTGCAAGAAGGCCTTTTGCAATTTATATCTTTTGCACCTCTGAAGTAAATGAGAATTGATGGGCTCACTGAGCAGAAAATGCCAGAAGGCATTCTAGAGCTCAGAACCTCACACACAGGTCTTCTATGAGGAGACCAAGCAGATAGGCAATGCCAGGAGGAAATTCTTGCCCCATGGCAGGCTACACAGGCTCAAAGTATTATTTATAAATACTGGAGTATTTCTTTTTTAAGGAGGTACTGAGTATGGATCAGAATAGAGCAATATTTCAAGATGTCATATAGACATTCTAAACATCCTCACTAACCTGCTTATTCTGCTTTGCCACTTCCAGGCTCAGTGGTCTTCAGTAAACATTCAGTAATGCTGTTAAGCACCAAATATGTGCTGGGTTTAGCACAAGACACCAGAGATACAATGTGAGTAAAAAAGAAGTAGGTAAATCTTTGTTCTTGTGGTCTTTATAGTCTAGTAGTAAAGGAGGCTGATAATAACTAAGTTAGCAAATCTGCAGTGCCGACTAACCCTCCCCTCTGGAGTCCCCAGCAGTGCCTCGCCCTGGTCCCCATGACAGTGTTCCGTTTTCTCAGGACGATGGAGGGCATCCTCCCTTACTTTCCAACCTAATCTCTGCCAAGCACAGCCCCCAGCTTTCCTGTCTTCTGTGTGTGCGCTTGGACCCTTCCCACCTGAAAGCGCTTTTCCTATCCTGGTGCAGGAATGTTAATTCAAAATCCATTAGCTGCCTGCGTTGTAGTGAAAAAACAAAGCTCTTCTTTCTTTTAACCCATTTTTTACAATGACTCAGTTTGACCGTAGCATACTTTATTAGTAAAATTCTTGGGTGTTTCCACCCACCCGGGCACAGTTGTCCAATATCTCTTGAGAACAGAGGGCAGAAAGAAGTTCAGAGAGCTCTAGGCCTGCCTCCCGCATTCGAGCAGTGAGCCCACCTCCCAAAGTATTGCCCCATCTCATATGCATCATGCACAGACGTCACCCTGGCCTGAGACTGTCACCCCACAGGTAGATGTGAGTCCCGGGCCTTCCCCGAGACACTCACGAGGGCTTCCAGAAGGTGCACCTGAGTGTTTAGGAGCAGCCCCTCCTTCTGGCTGAGGGAAGAAGTCAACACACCAACATTTGCTCACAGTGTGCTAGTGCAATAAGAGGGAGAAAGAGAAAATTCTGTGAGTGAAGGATGCAGAGAAGGAAGGTGCTCATCCTAGAGACAGTCAGGGAGCTTTATAGAAAAAGCAGAGGGGCTGGGGATTTAGCTCAGTGGTTAGAGTGCCTGCCTAGCAAGGTCAAGGCCCTGAGTTTGATCCCTGGCACGAAAAAAAAAAAAAAAAAGCAGAATTTTCACCTCTTCCCCGAAACACAGAATTCCATGTTTAAGTGAAGGTAGGAACATCTCTCGCACTAAGCTCTTTATTCTTCTAAGGATACGAGAAACAAGCACGTGGACACATTAATGTCCCTTTGTGCCAAGAAGCTGAAAGTCCAGTTGGAATTTAATAACCGAAAGGCCTCATACTGTGAACATCGGTGCATTCACTGTCTCCTTAACCTTGACTCCTTGCTCTGGCTCAAAATATGATTAACATAATTTAAGTTTTACTTGGTAATGGTTTTTTAAAACTAACTTTACTAAGGTATGATTTACACAAAATAAAAGGCAAACGCTTAAGCGTACAGATGGTTAAGTTTTACAGGTGTGGGCCCATGGGGTCATCACTAGCATCAAGTTATCCTGCATTTTCATCATCTTGGAGAGTTCCCTTCGCTCCCTTTGCAGTCAGCTTTCTTCTATACCAGCCCAGGCAGCCACTCACCTGCTTCATACCGGTGCAGATGACTTTTCCTGTACTGTATGGGATCATACAGTGTATGCTTGCTTCCTCGTGTCTGGCTTCCTTCACTCAGGACAGTATTTCTGATATTCATCCATGAGGTTGTGCATATCAGTAGTTCCTTTCTGTTTTCCTGCTGTGATGTTTATTAGCCTACAATTTAGTTATCCAGTCACCTCATTGATGAACATGTGGCTTCTGTGAGATGAGAAATAATCAGAACTTTTTTGTATCCTTAATATGTGCCAAGAACTGTGCATTTCATGGATAATCTTGCTTTGTACAACATTGTCTTAGTTAGATTTACTAGAACCAATGGTTGTAAAAGAGCAGATTTAATAGGGGACATTTATAGATTACAATACTCACCCAGAAGCCAAATGCAGAAGGTGCCGAATGTCCATCTAGGCACTGGAGACCCAAAAGATCCAACTAAGGGCTGGGAGCTCACAGCACTGTCCCATGTAGGTCCGTGTCTGCACATGATGGCTGAAAGGATGTTTCCTGGAACCAGGATACGATGCTCACAGCAGAGATGACAATCAGAGCTCCTCCGAAGCAACAGCAGCCATCCTCGACGACAGCAAGGCCCCGAGCTCCTTCCTCGATGAGGACAGCCGAGCTCCTTTTGGAAGAACCAGCTGCAGCAGAGCTTCTCTTGGGAAACAGCCCGCCAACTAGCTACGGCTCCCACTCTGTCTCATGTTGCATCAGCAACAACCCTCAGATGGATCCTCTATGCCCAGCATCACACCAACTCAGTCTGGCTGGGCGTTCTGGCTCAAGTTGACCACATTAGGTCCACCACAAACATTATCCATTCCTCCCTATCTTCTGTCTTCTTCCCTCCTCTTCTCTCCCCTCCCCTCACCTCTCTCTTTCTAGTACTGGGAATTGAACCCCGGGCCATTTTATCCCTGAGCTACAACCCCAAATCATTTTATGTTTTTTACATTGACACAGGGTCTCACTAAGTTTCCGATGCTGGCCTCAAACTTGAAATCCTCCTGGCTCAGCTTCCCAAGTAGCTAGAATTACAGATGTACACCATAACGCTCAGTACTTTTTTTACATCTAATAATTGTACAAGTTTATGGGATACAGTGTGTGTTTCAATCCATTATTAATGTGTAGTTATCAAATTAGGGTGTTTTACATAACTATCACCTCAAACATCACAATTTCTTTGTAATGAGAATATTCAAAATTGTGTCTTCTGAGTTTTTAAAAATACACAAGACAGTATTATTAACCGTGGTCATTTCACTGTGTAATATAATACCAGAAGTTATTTTGCCTATCAAATTATAATTTTGTACCTGTTACCAGTCTCTCCTCCCCTCTCCCTCATGCATCCCTATCTTCTGGTAACAACTATTCTACTTTCTACCTCCACAAGATCAACTCTTCTACATTCCACAAATAAGTGAGATCATGTGGCATTTGTCTTTCTGTGCTTGGCTAATTTATTTAATTTAACATAATGTCCTCTAGCACACATTCATTTGTTGCTCCAAAGATTTCAATAGTTTCTCATTATACCTAGAATCAAATTCAAATACCGTTCTCGCCCTCCAAAATACCCTCTATGGTCTGGGTTTTCCCCACCAGCTCTGACCTCAGCAGCCCCAGGCTCCTCCTTACTCCTCTCTATCCACACCGATTTCTTTCAATTTCTCAGATAAGCCAGAATGGCTGAAAGAACACTATCGCCCCCTCACCATAATCCTGCTGGCTTTAAACCAGCTGAGTGCAACTGGCTGCCTGCCTGGGATCTGCATTAACCTTCTGTAATCATTAAATCAAACTGATACTTGCGTCCTAATCTTTAGTGAAGTATTTTATTTATTTTAATCCCCTAAGCACTTCAGCTCCACTTTTCCTCTGGGCTTGCCATTCTGGTAGAGCTCAGGAGGCCCACCCTGATCCTTTCTGATTGAAATCCTCTGAAGGCCAAGAAGCGGGAGTGTTTCTAATGATTCTCTCAATCACGTGCCAAATCATTATTTTTTAACTCCAAAATGAGTATTTCTAATATGAACCACGAGTGGAAAAGTTGAATTTTCAGATTTTGCTTAGGTTTCAGATTTAATGAAACTTCTTGAGCACTTTTGGCACTTTAGTTAGCAATCTCAGGCATTGAGGTTGGGGAATTAGCCCAGTGGTAAGACTGCTTGCTGGGCAAGTACAAGGCCCTTCGCTTTCATTCAATCTACTGTGACTACTTTCAAAAGAGTTTTTGATTTCTTGGATATCTGTTTGGATCTGTCTCGGGGTTCCATTTCTTTAGTGAGTTGAATGTTCAAGTTTTCCATCATTTTTCTAAGCTCCTCTGGTTTTTTTTTTTTTAATCTATGTCTACTTTGAATTCACTAAGCAAGTCTTTCATTATAATTGTCATCTCTTTTTTAATTTGGGCAATTATTTATAGTCTGATGTTCTCTATAGCCTCTCCTATCTGTTTTTTAACTTCTGCTGCTATCATTTCTGAAAATTTGGTTGGGTGTCTTCCGATTTCCTCTACTATATTGCCCTCTGGATTTGTTCTGGGTGGGCTGGAGGTCTGGGGTTGTGTTTTGCTCCGGTGTCTTGTCATTTTCTTTTTACATATACATATTTCCCCCTTTTAGTTTGTGCTCCATGTTGATTTTATATTTGTTTACGGGAGGTTACTTTAAAACAAGTATCAATGCTTTCCTAGGAAAAGTCTATTCTTAAGCTGTTTTCAAGGTAGATGTGGTTCTTGATTCTTGTATCCTTTATGCCTCCAGAACTTTCCTCAGTGGCATGGGTATGGTTGGCTCTACTTGGTATCAATGACTTGCAAAAAGAAAGAAAAGAAAAAAAGAAGAAAAAGGTACGAGACAGAGCCAGTGGTGTTTTCAATCTTAGATCTTTCTAACATTACTGGATTTTGACCCTGCTGGTGTGTGGGCAGGACCCACGCTGGTCTACAGTGAAGGGTGTGCAAACTTGGGCAGCACGGGCAGTCTGGCATCCCCTATGAGTAATTTTTCAAGTAAACAAGTAAAAAAAGAAGACCAAAAATATATATAGAGAGAGAACAGGAGAGAAATAAGAATCTCAAAGTAAGACCTCCTTGGATAAGATGTGCAAGGAACTGTTTTTTTACAGTATCTAAGAGGAATTAATTGTTTAAAGCATCTCTATGTACCCCTAATAAAGAAAAAACTCTGTTCATTAAAACTGTTACAATATGTTCTTAGCAGTTTGAATTTTTGTTTTATAATAATGAAAGATGTCTTCATATTTTTAAATAATTACTCTTGTATGTAAAAAAGCAGGACATTGTGAAATAAATAATATATTTCTAAAACTTGTTTGCATTTATATCTACCTTTTCCAAATCTTTTTTCTAAGACTTGTAGATGTCTGCATTTTTCCACACAACACCAGATCTTTTGCCATTAAGAAACTTAGCAACAGCATCTCATAAAGGTGGGTTTAATTGTTGTCCCCAAGATTTTCTTCAAAACTGCTAATATTCATTCTATAGTTAAATAATGTTCATTCTCAGGTAATGGCAAATACATCACAGATACCACTTGGCCAAAGTGGCCCCCAAAGGCCACGCAATAAGGCTTGGTCCTCAAGCTGTGGTGCTATTGGTAAGTGGTAAAACCTTTGAGAGGTGAGGCCTAGTGGAAGATCTTCCAGTCACTGTGGATAAGCCACTGAAGGGGATATTAGAAACCCACCCCCTTCCTCTTTCTCTCTTTCACTTCCAGGCATAAGGTGGGGGCCCCCTCTACCACGTGTATCCATCATCGTGTACTTCCTTACTACAGTTCCTAAACAACAGGCTAACTAACTCTAGACTGAAACCTCCCAAACATTAAGCCAGTGTAAGCCTTTCCACTTTTTAAACTGGTTATCTCAGGTATTATGTTGTAGCACTGGAAAGCCCACTAACATGGTAAATGCATGCCAATGTAGGAGAGTCAAGATGTGAAAAAATTTGCACCTAAAAGCCAATAAAATATGATAGGTTATTGATTACATTAAATGTGAGTTAAAACTTCCGTCAAAATACAAAGAGTGTTAATTTAAATACATATTTTTAAGAACTCCCAAAATCTATATATTAGTCATGAGAGACATAACAGCTAATTCTAATAATTCAGAGTAGTTATGTACTACAAGGTCACCATGAGCAATGAATTAGCAACCATTGAGCCATTGTTTCTTGGGGAAATTATAATCTCACATAAATTTAATCTGAGACAATAAAAATCCTTTCTGATAAATTCTAAGAAAGAAAGAAAGAAAGAAAGAAATGTCATCATGGCCAACTAAGGGGCAGCAGTGAGGAAGAGGGGTTTCAAGATATGTACCACAAAAATACAGTACAGGTGCACTGAAACAGGGTGGCAAAGAAAGCCAGATACAGGAAGACAAATAGAAAGAGAAACTGACTACATTCAAATCTAGTATCAGAAGGGTTAAGAAAGGGAACCTAGACCACTCCTGGACCATACCACCCCTTATGCCTTGAGTCTGAAAATTCTCAACAAGATACTGGCAAACAGAATGCAACAAATCATTAAAAAGATCGTACCTCGTGACAATGTTGACATCATTGAAGAGATGTAGGAATGATTCGGCATACATAAATCAATGCAAGCAATATATCACATAAACAGAAGAAAGGACAAAATCATGTGATCATCTCAATTGATGCAGAAAATCTTTTGACAGAATCCATCATCCAGTCATGATTTAAAAAAAAAAGTGATGAAAATAGGTATAGAAGGACTTTATCTCAATCTGATAAAAAATCATTTATGAAAACCCTACTTCAAACACAATACTACCTGGGGAAAAATGAAAGCTTTTTACCTAAAATCGGGAACAAGATAAGGATGCCCAATATCACCACTTCTGTTCAATTAGTACTCAAAACTTTAATCAGAGCAATCCATCAGGCAAAAGAAATAAAAGCAATGTGTATAGGAAATGAAAGAGTAAAATTATCCTTATTTGTAGATCCCATGATCTTGTGTGCAGAAGACCCAAAAATTTCTACCAAAAGACTCCTAGAACTAATAAACAAATTCATCAAACAGCAGAATACAAAATCCACTCATAAAAATCAATAGCATTCTTGTGCACAGTGAATACACTGAAAAAGAAATAAAACCAAACAATTTACAACAGCTTCAAAAAATTAGGTATTAATTTAACCAAGGAAGTGAAAGGCTTCTAAAATGAAACCTATAGTACTCTGAAAAAGCAGATCAAAGAGAACACCAGAAAATGGCAAGACATTCCCTATTTCTAGATAGGCAGAACCAATATTGTCAACCTGGCCATATTCCAAAACCGATATATAGATTTAGTGCAATCCCAATCAAAATACCAATGTTATTCTTTGCAAAACTAGAAAAAAGCAATCTTAAATTTATACGGAACCAGAAAAGGCCCAGAATTCCAAAAGCAATCCCGGCAAAGCAGGAGGGAGCATGATCCCCAATTGTATTACAAAGCTACAGTAATAAAATCATGGTACTGGCACAAAAATACACAAACAGTTCAGTAGAACAGAACAGAGGGTACATAAATAATCTCAAGCATACATAGACATCTCAAATTTGGAAAAAGGGCCAAAAAATACACTGGAGAAAAGATAGCCTCTTCAACAAACGGTGATGGGAAATCTCGTTATCCACATGCAGAAGATTGCACCTAGACATGTATGTCCTATCATACACTAAAATAAAATCAAAATGGGTCAAAGATTTAGATATTAAAACACACACACTTAATCAGCCAGAGGATAAAATAAGTAAAACTTTTCAAAACATAGGCATAGGTCACGACTTTTTGAACAGAAACCCATTTGCACAAGAAATAATACTAAGAATCAAATGGGATTATATCAAAGTAAAAAGCTTCTGCACAGCCATGGAAACAGCCAACAGAGTGAAGAGAAAACTTACAGAATGTGAAAAGTGTTGCCACGTATTCATTAAACAGAGGGGTAATATCTACTACACAGAGAGAACTCAAAAATTAGTCACCCCAATTAAAAGGCCCAGTGAAAAAAGTGGGTGATTGAAATGAAAGACACATCACAGAAGAAATATGAATGATCATCAGTACATGAAACAATATTCAACATCTTTGGCTATTAGAGAAATGCAAAACAAAATGCCATTTAGATTCCATCTTACTCTAAGAAAGGCTGTCATCAAGAACTCAAGAAACAACAAAGCTGCCGGGAAAAAGCTGCTAGGAAAGCTGCTGGGAAAAAAAGAACTTTTCTACATTAATGGTGAGAGTGTAAATTAGTACAACCCCTGCGGAAATCAGTATGGAGCTTCCTCATAAAACTATAAATAGAAATTTCATTTGACCCACCTATTTCCCTTCTAGGTATCTTCCCCAAAGAGTTAAAGACATCATATTACTGTGATACATGCATATCTATGTTTATAGCAGCACAACTCATTTTAAAATTAATTTAATTGGTACATTTTAGATGTGCACAAAGATCACATTCGTTGTAAGGGATTTGTATCTGTACATAACACATCTTGATTCTTCTTTTCTTCCCCCCAATTTTCTGCCCTCCCTTCAATCTCTTTTCCCCTCCTTATTTATAAAAGCTTTGTTTCCACTTTTTCCTTCTATTCTCTTTTTAAAAATTTTCCCTTCTTTCCTTTCCCCTTCTCCCCTCCCTTGTTCCTCTTCCCATTTAAACATTTCCTTTCTAATTCCCAATATCTCTTATACATTTGGGACCTTATTTACCCTTTTGGTTTCTCACACCAGAGAAAAAGTATGATATTTACATGTGTGTCCAACTTATTTCTCTTAAGTGTATGATCTCAATAGCAGCACAACTCATAATAGCTAAATCTTGAATGCAGTATATATATCCCTCAACAGATAAATGGATAAAGAAAATGTGGCATATATAAACAATGGAGTAGTACCCAGTCATAAAGAAGGCTAAATTTGAGTCATTTGTAGGAAAAGGGTGCACGTTGCGATCACAATGCTTAGTGAAATAAATCAGACACAGAAGTTTATTTTTTGTGTGTGTGTGTGGTGCTGGGGATCGAACTCAGGCCCTTGTGCTTGCAAGGCAAGCACTCTAATCACTGAGCTAAATCCCCAGCCCAGACACAGAAGTTTAAATATGACCTGGTTTCTCTTGCATCAGACACCCAAAGTATAAATAATTTGAAGAGCAAGATAAATGATAGATTACAGGAAACAAGGAGATAGACCTTTTACAAATGGGAAGGGGATCCAGAGATGGAGGGAGGGAAGAGGGTGGGGAGAGGAAAGGGAATTAAAAAGGATTAAAATGTGATGTGTACACGTAAAATTGTTCAATATCTTTGACCGTTAGAAAGAATGTATTCATTATTTATGGCAAAATGTATTGATTTAAAACTTTTTAAAATAAAAATAAGAAAAGAGGTAGAAACCAAAGTTTAGAAATGTTAAGTGGCTTCCCTGAGACCATTACAGTAATAGGTACCAGAGCTGGGATACAAATCCCTTCAAATTAAACCCTGAGTCACAGCTTCTTGCACTGCCCTACACCACCCCCTGCAGTCGCCCCATCTCCACCCTCCAGCCACTGCTGTTTGAGAGCTGAAACGAGAAGGTAGGGTACAGCCTTGCTTGAATTCAGGTACAAACATGCAAATCAAACAACTCAAATTTTAGCTGCTTTGAACATATTCACAAATGGCCAGAAAGTGCCACAAATACTGGTTTTGAGATCATAGGTAAGTTTTAGTATGTAGCTGAATTTGCAAATTTGGCATCCACAGATAATGAGGATGAACTGTACTTTTAAAACTTCACCAAGAAGATACTCCAATTTAAAAATTTTTGAGGACGTAGAAACAAAGCCTTAAAATTTATAAAGCAAATATTTATGGAACTACAAGGTAGAATAAACAAGTCTGAAACCATAGTGGGAGATTTCGATTGGGGGATTTCCTTGTGTGATGATTGAATGACAGACAAAATATTAGTAAGATTATATGGAATTTGAAGAGTATATATAATATTAACTGTCTGCCTGTTAAAAGAAAACATTACATCTCTAATTTACATCATGATTCAAAATGAATTTCAAACAGATTCAATTGCAAGAGACATAATCATGAAGCTTATAGAACTAAACAAAAGTGACTATCTTCACAATCCCATGGTGGTGATGGATTTCATAAATAGAAAATAAATACGATCAATCATAAAGGGAAATAGAAAATTAAGCTCAAATAAAAACTCCTGTTTATTCAAATTCACTATTTTTTTTTAAAAAAATCAAAAAGCAAACCATAGGTGATTTTAAAAACATGTGTGATAGTAACCAGCAATGAGCTTATAGACTGAATATACAAGATACATAAGAACTATACAAGTCAATAAGAACTGCAGGTTCCCGACTGAGAAAATAGGTAAGTTGTTTCATCAAGCACTTTACAAAAGAGGAAAAATCTAAATAGTCAATAAACATATTAAAAGATGTTTGACCTGAAAATTAAAACTAGATATATGTCTCTTACCATGTACTAAACTCAAATCAAAGTGGATCAAAGATCTAAACGTTAAAACAGAAACATTAAATTTACTGGAGAATAGAATAGGAAGAACCCTCGAAGACATAGGGGTAGGAAAAAAATTTATGAACAGAACCCAGACTGCACAGGAAACAATACAAAGAATCAGTGCTTGGGACCACATGCTATTAAAAAGCTTTTGCACCACAAAAGAAATCACCAATAGAGTAGGGCGAAAACCCACAGA
>PVJO010032451.1:0-13175 GCA_004026905.1 Hystrix cristata | reverse complement strand
AGAAAGGAGGGGTGGGGAAGGGGCGGGGGACCAAGATACATTATGTGCAGGTACAAAATAACCATGATAAATGTGATCATTATGTATACAATGTACCAATACATGTTCTTGGTTAAAAAAAAAAGAGAGAGAAATCCAAAATATAAATAATTTGAAGAGCCTAAGGAAGAAGAGAGGGTAGAAAACAAGGAGGTCCATTTGCTGGAAAAGGGGAAAGGGAACTGGGAACGGGAAGAGGATCAAAAATGATGGAACCGGTTATGTGAACCAGTTCCCCAAAATGAATGCAATTATTATGTATCACAGACATACTAATAAATAATTTAGCAAGTCAAATTATTTGTGTCCTAGAAGTGAATTTTATGGCTAGTATTTTAATTGTGAGTATTCCAGCAGTATTTGAGGTTCTGTACAGAGAAAGTTCCCTCAGTAAGCATTTTGTTCAATGGGCTGGACACTTACCACCCAGGAATATCATCAGGAGAGGGCTGAATGGGGTCAAGTTTCTGTGCACCCACGATCCAAACATTTTTTATCAACCGATCGACAGGTAACTTCTTGTGTGTTTTTATTTAAAGGCACAACATTTAATATAGAGTATATCAATGATTAATGTTGATTAGCATTGAACTTATTGAATTACTTAGCATCGAACTTACTGAACTCACAGCGCACTGAGTTCTGCCTGAATCAAGTCTCACTGACACAAGTACTTTCCCTGTAAAATGCAGCACAATTTCCTTGTTTTCAGCAACAATATGTAGAACTTCAGGACTGTGCTTGCAGCTCATTTTAAATAGCTAACTCATTAATTTTAAGCAGCACAAAAATTCGAAAAGCTTCATACAGAAATATACCCCCAGAAAATGCAATTTAAGGCATGAGCGTTCAAATAGGAAGGCAGCACGTAGTTTCCTGCCGCAGCTGGGAATACACACCTTCAGTGACGTGAAACTTCTGGTGGCTTTGTGCATATTTATGAATCAACGAAAATGTCATGATTTGGGGGCAACAGATTTTAGTGAGTAGGCAAATTCACAAGTAAGGAATTTTCAAATAATGGAGATCAACTGTAAATACAATTGATCATGTACCTGAGTTGTGTCTTTTGTTAAGAAATTATTTTTAAATACAAAATTCATTTACAGATGATGGTACATCTAAAAAAAACTAATTTCCTTCATACATCAAAATTTTAATTTTTATTCTGATGCTTTTTACTATAGATTTACTCATCTTAACTTTATTTTGGCATTTTTAAATACAAAATCACCCTCATTTTAGAAATAGATATTCTCAGAATTCTAGTAATATGATTAATTGCACACTTTTACTTTTCTTATATTTTTCTCTGTGTTTGCCCATCAGTTTAATAGATTTCTTTTTTTCTAGTAATTCTTATTTTTTAAGTAGCATGCTTGTGGATGCTTTTATATTAATTTTAAGTGTTCTGTTTTTTGGGGGTTTTTTTGTTTGTTTGTTTGTTTTTGTGTGTGTGTGTGGTGCCGGGGATCGAACTCAGGCCCTTGTGCTTGCAAGGCAAGCACTCTAATCACTGAGCTAAATCCCCAGCCCCTTATATTAATTTTAAATCCTTTATTTTAATACTCACTCAGACCAGTTAAATCTATTATATTTTTGCATATGATTTGTGCTGTATCATCTTTCTATTCTGTATCTTTTTTACACCCTTATATTACTTCTTACTATTTCCTGCTGCCCACACCGAGGTTGCATTGGCCATATCTGAAATGCATTTTTATTCCTCTATTCTTTTCACTTTGGGAGGCATTTTTTAATACTTACCATGTCACTGGCTGCTCTTAGATTTTAAAATCACTTTTGAATTTATTTCTTTTGAGTTATTACTTTCAAAGGTGAGATAAGTTCCTTCAGTGCTGTTCATCTATGTTGAAAATTTCTGTACATCATTTCTTCTTAATACTTCCATTTCTTTTTCTTATTTCCTATTTTCTGAAATAAACAAACTCCAATTTTATAGTATACATTTTCACACTGTTATAGCTCGTGATGTGCTTTTACATTTATCTTTCACTTCAGTTAAAAAGAAGCCAATTTAACTCATTAGTCATGTCTTTATTCTTGAGCTTTTCTTTAGCGCTTATGCATCCCTTACTTATTTTTTATTCAAACCTAGGTTGTCTTTCTTTATTTTTTGCTTAAAAAGCATATAAAGGGGCTGGGGATTTAGCTCAGTGGTAGAGTGCTTACCTAGCAAGCTCAAGGCCCTGAGTTCCATGCCCAGCAGCAAAAAAAAAAAAAAAAAAGGTATATACAGCTAATGTTTTTATGATCATGTGATCAGTTGTGTATCAAACTGTCCAAAGCTTAGCAGCTTAAAACAACGAACATTATTTTTGTTTCTCGGGCCGGATCTGGGGGTAGCTTGGCAGGCTCTGGCTCGGGTCTCCCACAAGATGCAATCGAGAGGTTGGCCGGCTGCCAGCATCTTGAGGAGCGAATGGAGCGGGGTCCCCTTCCCAGCTCTGCGGCAGGGACGGCAGCACCGGGAACACTGTGGCAGGCATCATCCATATGTTCATAAACATTAGTCATGAGTCACATATACGGATGAATTTCATAGAACGATTGATTAAAGAATCTTACAATTGACGTGACATTCCAGTTTATGTTGATTGTTAGTAACTCCTAAATCACAAACAGCTAAACGATGATATTTTACTGATCAACAGTTTTCTGAAATTTGCATTCAGTCTAAGTATCTGTTGCTGATTAGTAGAAATCGCCTTGGTTTCCAGTCGGGGGCTGCTGGGCCCGGATGGCTGACATGGTAGCGCAAGAGGGAATCGAGTACGGACTGTATCTACAGCGAGAACTGGAAGAAGCTAAGGGGCTGCCGCTGCCCGACCGTTCAAAGTGCTTTATGAGGATGAAGTGGTTCCATCCACCACACACAACACATACTTCAGGTGAACAATGACTTCCACTTCACAGGTAAGGCAGCTGAGGCACAGAAAGTTTAAATTAAAATTTATCTTAGTTCACAGATAAATTCTGCCTGAATAGAGAGATACTCTTCTAATGGGGTTGCCTAGTTTTCTCAAACTCCAGAAGTTTCTCAGTGCATGCATGATGAAAAAGAAAAGAAAATGAGGAAAGGTGAGCTAGTTTACCATGCTGGAGGCTAACAAGACACACAGATTGTGAAGCAGAGTGAAGTAGAACATAGGATCGTTTATGACTTATGAAAAGTACTTCACCAACATTGAAATCTACTGAGAGAGGGATGATGAGACTTCTTGTCTCTTTGTTGTGCAGTTTGGTAGCAGCCAGGGAGGTGTGGGACAGGAGACATATGAATAGCAAACAGGTTCCCCTTACCGACCTTCTAAAGCCCAAGCAGCAGAATTGCTGATGTCACTGAGTCTCTTTCTCAACAGGACATAATGGTGCTTCTGATTTTAATTTCTTCTTCACAAAGAGGGAGACTGTAGACCCTGTTTCCACCTTCGTCCATGAATCTTCATCGGCACAATCTTTTCTTGAACACTGACCTGCACGGACCTCAAGGCACTAACCCCAACAATTACTACCTCATTAGGTTCCTCTTGAAAATGGAGATAAAATTACAAGATCTCAACAAAATCTCATCTTTTCCAAGCATTTCATCAGATGTGGGTTCAGATACATCATCTCTTTTTACCCTGCTCTACTTGGAACATTATTTTAATGAGTAACTGTCATTGTTTCTTTTCTTCTAAAACACACATGACCTGATACTAGACTTTGTTACGAGTGTATTTTAGTGCTTTTTTTTTTGTCCCTTTCCACTAAAATAAAAGGTTGTTGTCTGCTTTTTTCATTGAGGAATCTCCAGTTTCGAAAACTGCTTCCTAGTAATCATAAATACTAAACAAATGTTTGTTAGACCAATGGGTCTTGCAAAATACCTAAAACATAAATATCTTATGAGAAGATAGAGCTGATTTCTCTAATACTTTCAGGTATTTAGGAGTTTTATACTAAAGTATGTCAAGTTCATGAATTGATACAACTTGGTGAATTTTTACATACATAATTACAGGCAGGGTAGAGATTAATTCCATTATACTGCGATGTTGCATCTTGAACTTTCCACGTTCCTGCCACCTGATGCCTGAGGTGACCAGTGTTCTGACTTTTGTCCTATAGATTCTCTTTATTTCTATTTTCTAGGAGTTTGACCATGATATGTCTAGGAGTGATTTTGTTGAGTGTCTTGAATCTTGAATTTCATATTTTTAAAAATCACATTTGAAAATACATATGCCATGGTTTCAATTACTGCTTTCCCTTACTTCTGACCTGTAGTTTCACCTACAATAGAGCTTTTTAATATTTCTTGCATCTCTCTTCTTCTCTTTTCTATTCTTCTTTCTAAGCTTCAGATTCAATGTTTTATACTGACTTTTCTTTGAATATACTGAAGTTTTCTTTTGTAGTGAATATACTAGAATGATACTAAATTATTCAGATGTTTTTAAATCTTTAGATTTGTGGCAGTTCTACAGCATATATGTATATTTAAAGTTAAAACCGCTTTTCGTTTTTAAGGCATTCTGTTTCTCTGTTGGAAGATCACTCTTTTCGTTTCAGAATACCACTCCTTTTTGTTTCTTTTTAATTTTATTTTAATGGTACATTTTATATACACATAGTGATAACATTCTTCACAGGGGATTTGTACTTGTATATGATATATCTTGCTGCTTCTTTTTTTCCCATTCCCCTCCCCTCCCTTTGACCCTTCCTCCGTCCTTCTTCACAAAAGTTTTGTTTCCATTTTTTCCTTCTTCCTTTTTGTTTCTGTCATTTTTTACTTTTTCTTAGGAATGAATTGTAAGTATTGTGATCATTATGTGCTAATTTAAAGATCTATTTCTATCAACTTTGTTGTATCTCTCACCAGCCACTCTGTTCTCCTTTTCTAATACTCTTAGTAATTAGCAATGTTTTGCATAATGCAATTCATTATTTACCTCACTGTTCAGTTTCTTGCTGTGTTGTCTTTTCATGAGGCATATTGAAGGAAATGTAATGATATGTATCCAGCTACATTATAAGATTAGTCAGCAGGGAAGTCATTTACCATCTAGAGGACCGTGTTTGGACTTGGTGAGGGAAGACTGACTCCAGTTTGGCGCTTCATCGTTGAGCACAGAGCGCGGCGCTCACATGGGGCGCGTGTTCCTGCAGCGTGGGCTTCTGAAACCTCACAGGAATGGACTGGAATGTTCAGCAAAATTCCTTCCCTTTGTCAGAATCTACATCCAACATCTTTCCAGCCACTTGCTGCTCCTGAAATTTCCCAGCCTATTGAGAACGGTTATCTGAGAGGTCCTGGAATATGCTGAGAATGAATGTAGAGATTCTCCTTGACTTAGGACGAGGCCGCACTCACAAAACGCCAAGTCAGCGCGCACGCGGTACAACCGGTGCCCCAAACCCGAGCAGCGGGGCGCCGCCCGGAGAGAGTGACATGCTGCTTGTGGCCAGCCCGGCAAGAGCGCAGAAGCCAAGATTCCAAGTTTGGTGTCTGCTGGTGTGCAATGCTCTTAGAAAAAGCATCACTGCAAGTCCGGAGTTGCCTGTATTAACAGTTACTGCAACGTGAGATTTTTTTTTCTGTAACGCACTTTGGATGTCCTTTCTCCAGCTCCCTCCTCTCCTGTTCAGTCTTTCCTCAGACCCACATTTGCTCAGCCCTTGCTTGAATACTACGCGATTTCTCTTGTATGAGAAACTCGGAGCGCGTGTATGCAAATGAGGAGCAAACCGGAAGATAGAGAAATAGGAAGTGGGAGAGGTTCAATGGTTCCCCAGTTTATCTGTAGTTTTGTTGCCAAGATGTTTAATATATACGATAATTTGTTTCATTTACACTACTAGTTTCTCTTAGTTCATTGAAAAGAAAGTTTTGTGCTACTATCTGGTTCTTCCTTGTAAGAGAGAATCTTTTTTGTCTACCTCTTGTAGTCTAACTACTTTGATGATAATGATATGCTGTGTAATAACTATTGTTATTCACTTATTATATATATATTTCTTCACTTATTATTTTGTTATGAAATTTTGTCTTATTGTTTCACAGAAAAAAGGAATTGTAGGCTGAAATGAGTCTTTCGGGGGGGAGATGAGTGTTGGGCGCCTCTGGTAGGGGGCTCTGCAGATGTGTGTCTCTAGACTATTTTTTTCAATGCAATTCTGTGAATGATGCAGGCTGCTCTTTCTTTTTCAACACACAAAATGCCAGGGGAAAGTCCTTGCAGGCTAACTGTGCACCCCCGTTTCCTCTGGAGGACTACAGAGTAAGCAATTAGGAACATCACCGGGGCCAGGCCCTGCAGCTCACCGAAGACCAAAGTGACTGCTCTGGAAGGGTCCCCAGGGAGCCGCAATCTTCTAGCCAGTCACAGGCGGCCTTTCCACGGGCTCAGCTGCCCTCAGGGACTCTCCACACACGTCAGTTAGTGTTGGATCATCCGCATCCCTCCTGCAGAAAAGCAGCTGGGACCCTCACCGTTGGCGGAGCAGAGTGAGCTGGATGAGCCTGGCAAGGCTGTGATGTGCGGAGAAGATTCCTGAAAGACTCTACTGGGAATGGGGTTCTTCACGAAGGGTGTCGCACTTCTCCGTTTGGTCTGGTAAGAAAGCAATCATTTACTTTCTAGACACACACACACACACACACACACACACACACAGAGTATTTACAATTACCACATTTAAGTTAACGTTTACACAGAAAGCTATAATTCAGAAGGTGCCGGCTGCACAGGTTATCACAGGGCCCCGCTCTGGATCCCCCAACTGTTCTGGAAGTGGATAGCGCCGTCCCTACTGCAGTGAACAGGGAAGACTCAAGTGCCTGCAGTGTGCCTGGAGAGAGGGGCAGGGAGCTAAACCACCAAATAACCGCCAGACCTCGAGGCGGCTGACAGTTCAGGCTTTAGCTCCTGATGATAGAGCCTTTTTTTCCAGGCAAATTTGACTTAAAAACAAATGATTGTTAGCAGTTTTTTCACCAAAGAGAAGCAGTGCTGAATAACAACTTTCTCCTCTTTCTTTCCCTTTCCTTTCTTCCCCCCTGGTGACGCGGGGTGTGTCCCACAGCGTGAAGGCCCTGAGAGGGAGGTTCCCCCACCCAGAGCCAGTCTCACTCAGCTGAAGCCTGTGACGGGTGCTTCCTCTGTTCTATCATCCGGTTTAGCTTTGGAAATAACAATTACATTTACATTTTTTGATTGCCTTTAAATGGCTCTAATTGCTGTTTTTGTCTTGCGTAGCCTAGTCCATACCTGTGTCCTTTCCTAGAAGAGCATAAAATTGATTGATTTTGTTGAAGAACATTTTTGCTTTGCAGTTTTATGGTCCAAGTTTCTGTGTCTGGGAAGGGTTCACATAAAGACTGAACCTCTATTTTTCTCTCTCGCGTTCCCAATCAAAACAGTGGATTGAGTGAAATGGCCAAGAAGTGCAACATCTGCTATTGGTTTCATTCTCCTAAATAATTCTTAGGTATGATGGTTCATGCCTATTATACTGACAATTTGCATGATGACACTCATTATAACCCACCAGTTATGATCTGGGATAGGGCGTCATTATGTCAACCCAGAGGTAATCAGCTCGTGGGCACCTGTCTTATGCTGGCCACTGTCCCTACGTGGACTCTGTTATTAGGAGAGAGCTTAAAATATATTTTACACATTTTACTGCACAGCCACATTACAAAATGATACCTCTATTCTCCTCTCAATTGTAAAAATTTCTTTATTTTATTTTTTTACCTCTTTTCTATCCACCTCCTGATTTTCCTTTGAGACATTATGTGAAGTGGATAGATAGCAATCATTCCACTGGGCTCATGTGTGTCTTCTTTGTGTTTTCAACATCAGTCCTGGTGTACTGTGACTTCACCATTGTAGGTGTTTCGCCTGATCTGACCAGACCAACATTGTCTTTGCCTGGGTGGGACTGATAGGACTTCAGAAGCAGCAGATGTGGGTTTTCTAGAGTGCGAGTCTCCCGAACCCTGAGAGGAAGGCTCTTTGTGTTGGCTTGTTGGTGCATGGCCCCAGCATCCTGGGTTCGTTTATTTTTCCTTCAGATTTTTCTAGATATTGTTCATTGCCTTTTGGCATTTACTAAAGCAATTTTTGAAGTTTAAGAATTATATTTTATCTTTATGCTCAGAAAACTACTTTCTGCTCTAGGAAAAATTCGTCTCTTAATTATTCGTCTAGTTGTTAAATCCATTAATAACAATTACCTCAAATGATCTACCATTCGTTCTGGTCAGGAATGTGAGGCTCATCTACTGAAAATACCTTCAGCTCCCATCAGCTATAATAGTATGAAGCCAGCTGTCAAGAACCAACATTTTACTGTCACGTTTTCTGTGTCTTCTTGTATTAAATATCTCTGTAACACAAGCAAAGTGATTTTTTGTCCTAGTGAGAATTTCTCTGTTTTAAAAATGGATTTTCCTACTTCTCCCCGTATTTCTCTGATTTTTAGTTAGATGCTCTGACGGCCTCATGCAGGTGAGTTGGGATGAGACCTCAGGTGAAAGGGAGGACGAGGGTCGGACACAGCAGGATGGGTCAAGGAAAGTAACAGACAGGAAGACTGAGGTTATAGCACAGGTACCGTCGCCCGGTGGAATGTGCAGAAATTGCCTTCCATGGATCAGCCTCATCAGGAAGGCCAGGAATAGAGCTGCGAGACTGTGCGTGACAGCAGGGAGGAGGGAAAGGAGCTGTGAGGAGACTTAGGAGTCACACAAATGAACCAGCTCTAGTCCGTGTGGATTCTAACCCCAGCCCTGGTCAGCTGGACGGCTAGGAGAGCAGAGAGATGGGGTGACCTGGGTTTGCAGTTTGGCAAAGGGAAAGGAGAGTGGGCAATAGTGGTCAAGGGTCCATATCAGGAATTAATTTCATTTGCTTATCATGACATTAAACTGGCTAGACTGTGCAGTGAAGACCCCAAGAAGATGACAGACAAGGAGCAATCAATAGACTGGATTTGCAGGAGGGTCAAGTGCAGCTTTCAGGGGAATCTGAGAGGCAGAAGGACGTGGCTAGCAAGGGAGACGCCTGTCCTAGTCCTTGCTCTGTGGACTGTTTTCCTTTCTCATGTTCTCTGGGATTTTAAGATTGATGTGTGACACATATACACTACTATTATTTATAAACATGCTAAAAAGTTTCAAAGCCAAGAATAAAACTGGGGTTTTTTGTTTGCTTTTTATAATTAATGTTATTGGTACATTGTGTAGTGATCACATTCATCACAGGGAATTTGCACCTGTAGAGAATGTATCTTGATCCTTTTTCCCCACAATTCCCTCTTCTTCCTTCAACCTCTCTTCCCTTGTTAAAACGGTATTTCCTTTGAGTGGCTCACAATACAGTAAGCTGCCAGCTTTGGCGTACTGTTTTCTCCTGCACATCGCCATAGTCAAGCTAGGAGACCCGATTTCTCTCCTAAATTGTTCCACTCTAAGCACGTGCTTTGGTGGACGAGGAGTGCAAGATGTCATGGCCCAGTGTCACATGGCCTTGCGGTGAGTCCCTGAGACCACTGGCCTGCCCTGGACCTCCACTCACGGCCACCCCTCGGGCAGGACCATGTCGGTGCTGTCCCTGGGAGGACCCTGCTGCTGGGTGGAATCTGCCTGCCCCAGACACTGTCGTTGCTTTGTCTCTTCCCTCCCTCTTCGTGCCGCAGCCTCTCCAAGCTTTTACCCCCAACTTGTTCTACACACCAAAATCCTCCCCACAAAGACCTTTCCTTTGAGGATGAAGATTTCCAGGCTCTCAGAGGGGAGCAAAGCCAGAGAGGAGCCACATTTCCCATACATGAGTTTAATGTGTGACCCAAATGATGGTTCCCCAGCTTTCCTCTGAGTATCACACTAATGGCTTCTGAGTTCAGGACAATCTGGGGAGCCCTGTGGGAAAATTGCGCCTACGTGTTAGGAACCTGCTCATCCTTGGGAAGAAATTCCTTTCTTTGGAGAATCAGCGTTACCTGCCTGAAACCTTCTGACAGTCATAAAACTTATTTCTATGTTAATAAAACTTTCCATTCCAGTTGCTTCATGAGATCACTGATCACTTTATATTTTCCCATGATTTCACTTGAATTGTGAGGTGAAAACAAATGGATACGCATATTTAGGCTGTCCTCTTAACCCAGTATTGTTCTTTGTCAATGAAATGGTCGAGAATGGTGTTATAGCTCATTAGATACAAAGATTGTGCAGTATAAATGAGTAATCTATATCTGAATACCCTTGTAGGGAAATGCAACTTATTTCACATTAGAATAAACTTATAAGAATTTAATAATATCGAGTTAACTGGAAGTTGTCCATGTGTGTTAATGGCCAGGAAACAAGTTTGTGTTTCCCTTAGCAAGGCTCTCCAGGCACATCCTGTCTCAGGCATTGGTCTGCATTTCAAAGGTCTGAGATGTCAAAATAGTACAAAGAAAATTGTCTCAGAGTTTAGTCTTCCATAAAAGGAACCTCATCCTTAGCAAGGAGCTAATTCCAAACTGCACAGGAAGGAGGAATCAAGATGGACCTACAACATCTTCTTGTTACTAGAAAACAAAGATACTTAAAAAGTCATTCAAAAGAAAAAGCAACCAAGAGATTCGTCTTGGCCAGGCTAAAATATTTTGAAATGTCAAAGAGAAAGTTATGCTATAAGATTCTAAGTTAGTCATATTAAAGAAAGAAGAGTTAAAGTTTACAGGAGAATTACAGTGCAAAATAAGGATGTGTATGTGTTTGATTTTTAAACCAACATTATTAAGTTGGACAGAAGTAACATCTTTAGGTGTTTTCTATTTACTTTCTTCAGCTTCGAAAGCAAATATGCATTATGTTTACCTGTGTACACAGAGAAGTATAACTGGTGTATGTAAATAAGCCACAGAATTCTGAAAGAGAGAGAAATAGTGCCGAGAACAGGAAAGGACTGGCCAGCAGCAGGGTTCCCACCAAATAATCAGGTAGGATTAGAGTCCAGTACTCTGTTGCAATGTGACAGGTCAGCTTTACTCCCTGAGAGCAAACTGGGGCTTTAGCGACTCATCGTCACCTACTGGGAGAAGCCGCTTAGGCTAAGCCTCCCACATATAATGATAAGGCAGATAACTCAATAACATAAATGAACATTTGGGCAAACTTCTAATTTTAGTACATGTGCTGCCGAAGTGAGCACTGGGTAAAATTCTGACCAAGATTTGATGGGCAAAATCGGGAGACTATAAATCACATTGACTTTTCAACTTCAATTTGGGGTATAAAGAAGGTTCAATCTGAGAAATTCCAGGTGAGGCTTAAATTATGTCAGAAGAAACAACTGACTGGTTCGTAATGTTGATCCTTGAAGCTTCACTGATCTGAGGAATCATGACTTTCTTTGCTGCCTTGACAGACAGGGAGCCCCCAACAGGAAAAAAACTGCAGCAATCATGAAAATATGAATTAATCACAGAACTCATAACTCTGTAACAGTATGTGAAAATAAATTTTATAAAATCTGTTGTCTGTGAAATTATTATTTCATTTTTAAAGTACCGTAATTAACTGATACATAAAAATTTGTGCATACAAGGGGTGATTGAGCAGATGATGAATGTTTAAATGAAAGAATTTATCATAGCGAAAACCACACTGCCATTCATCCTGCCTCGGAATCCTCCCCTGCTTCCAACACATTCATCCCACGGTTCTTCCGCAGCCCGAAGCAGTTCTGGAAATCCTCTTTTCTGAGTGTGTTTGTGAAGTATGACCAAAAATATAACAAATGCTGCTGCTGAGTGCCGTCCAGTGGAAAGAGGGGCTCAGAAACACAAAAACATTGTGGTGAGTCCTCGTCCAGCTTACTCACTGGATCCAGCACGGTGTGACTTCTGGCTCTTCCGCAAAGTCAAATTAAGCATGAAAGGGAAACATTTTTAATGGAGCCAAGGCATCGAGGCAGCCAGGATAGTGCGACTGAAGACGCTCAGGAAGGAGGGCTCCAGAGCTGCGGCAGAAAGTGGCCAGGACGAGGGGATGAGCGTGTTTGAGGCTGGGGGGAGGATTCTGGAAATTCATGCCAATGTGTCTTTTGCTGTAATAATTTTTATAATTTAAACATTTGCCTCATTTTTATCACACCATGTATTTATGCAATACTGTAACTGCTAATCTTGTCAACTTTTGAGAAACGCCTGGGAAATTCGGAAAGCACACGTCCGTGTTTGTCTGTGGGGGAGTTTCCAGGGATGGCTGACAAGTGGCCAGCACCCTTCTGGAGGAGACCCACCCTGTCTCTGATTGTGGCGGGTAGCATCCAACAGGGGAAGCCCGGGTGGGACACAAGCTCCAAGTCTCCTTCAGCAGGCCTGGTACTGGGTCTCAGGCCAAAGCCAGGACTCAATTCCCCTCCCTCCCACACAGGGAAAGATTCGTAATTTAGTGTGCTCTTTTTCTGCAAAATCACATCTGATCTTGGAAAATCTGTTGTTTTCTTGAGTTTTTAAATTAAATGATGGAGAATATTATTAAACACGGTGCTTGCATGCTTACAAATAACGCAAAGTTTACTTTTATCCTTTAGGTAAATCATTTTAACCAATCACTACATCATGTGGCTGGCCAACCAGACCCTGGGTGGCGACTTCTTCCTCTCGGGCATCTTTGGCCATTCTTCACACCCTGGCTTTCTCTCCTTGTTCATCTTCGGCCTGTTTCTGATGGCCATGTTTGGGAATATTACACTGATACTTCTGATCCGTGCTGACTCTTCCCTGCATACTCCCATGTACTTCTTTATCAACCAGCTCTCGTTCGTGGACCTGACATACATTTCTGTCACTGTGCCCAAAATGCTGGTGAACCACCTGACCAACATGGAGACCATCTCAGTCACTGGGTGTGGGACCCAGATGTATTTTTACCTGATGTTGGGCGGTGCCGAGTACTGCCTTCTAGCCGCCATGGCCTATGACCGTTTTGTGGCCATCTGCCATCCCCTTCGTTACCCCGTCCTGATGAGCCGTAGGGTGTGTCTCCTCCTGGCATCTTGCTGTTGGTTTGTGGGCTCATTAGATGGCTTCATCCTCACTTCCATTACCATGACCTTCCC
>PVJO010032450.1:0-13191 GCA_004026905.1 Hystrix cristata | reverse complement strand
TTATATCTTACTGTTACTCTTTTGTAATGATTTAGTGATTCTTTATGTTAATACTTCTGTTTAGACTACTGTGCAGTTATCGTTTCATTGGACCTACATTGATACTATTGTTTTGTTTTAGTTTATTTCTCATAAGAAAACTAAGACACAGAAACACTTGGTAGCTTCCTAAAGTTCACCTGTCTGGTAAATAGCAGGCCGTGATTTGGACAGAAATAAGATCTCATGCCATTAAGAGAGGAAGGAAATTGAGAAATGAAGACAAAGACATTTGAACATAAGTAATATAATCCCCAAGAAAATGAATCAGAGAATTGATAAGAATTAGTTACATTAAAAAATTAGAGGAGGGCGAAGACCATCATAAAAGTTAAGGAAGGACAGTAGGAAGGACAGTGTCTCCAGTCACTAACTTGTGCCAATTCAAAACAAAATCCTGGTCGATGATCTTGGGATGAAACATGTTGGGAGTACGCTGGCGTAAGGGAGGGATCCCTGCACAGAACTGCCTTGGATAGCAGGCAATCGGTGTGCCTGAGGCCACCGAATAGACTTCACCAAATATGACACCCACAACGACAACAACAATGAGAAAATCAGAAACAAAATGAGGCCTCGTGGTGGGTGGTGTGAGGCAACAGTGAGAGCCTGAGAGTGTGAGAGCCTGTTCAGACCTCTACCGTACCTGTTTCTGGCGGAGTTAACCTCTTTAGGATTCAGTCCTCATGTTAGCACAATGACAATGATAATATCTACCTTCCATGGTTGTGATGTGTATTAAAGGAAAGACTGACCAAACATCATTCGAGTGGAGACCTTGCTGAACTAAATAATCAAATATGCACATTAGTATTAAAATAAGTAAATAAATAAGGACTTCGCCCTGAATACTTGATACTTGATATGATAAGCAGTGTATTAGTCACCTTCCCGTCCCTAGAACAATATGCCTGACGTGTACAACTTAATCTGCAGAGATTTCGACTATCATTGCTGGCTCCAAGACAGAAGAGACCTGGAGGAAGAACAAGGCAGAGTGGTCAAGGGAGAAGGATCGCTTTGATTCCAGCCTCTCTGCGTGGAGAAGGGGATGGCGAGGCAGGAGAATCAGCTCTCGGGGAGGCTTAGGTGAAGAGCGGCTTTAGGCAGGTACTTAGACACTAGCAGGCCAAGGGACCAGGAGGTCGGGGTGAGGGTGGGGCTCAGAATGCAGTACTGGACTTTGCCAGTCCAAGTAAGTGAAGAAACAAACACTTCAAAGCATATAATACACATGCGGTCACTTATTAGGTCTTAAACCCAAAGACACAGGCCTTCTATTTCTACCAAAAGGCATACTGCCCTTCCGGTGGCCCAACGACAATATCAGAAAAAGAAATAGTCTTTAAAAGGCCCTCCGACCTGGGCTGGGATCTGGTTTAAATGAAGAACTTCTAAGTTTCTTAGGCAATCAAGCCCCTTGAGGGAACAATGACCACCTAAAAATGGCAAGACATTTTTGCCATTCCAAAGTCACTTCTGAGTAAGCTGTCCCTAAGCATCCTAGTAGCCCAGGTCCCGACCCGAGGAGTAACCCTCGTGTGCATTTTCAGGGGACATTTTAAATCCTGCAGGCACAAACAGACTTATCCTAATAGGGTAGTCCCTTAAGGGGCTGCTCTTTTTTTCCAAAAGCCAGAAAAATTTATTTAGAAAATAGAGGTACAACACTAGCTTCCAGAGATAAGGACAGTAAAAGAATGTTCTATATTAAGGAAGCCAGTTCACTATTTGCTATTAAGAACTTGTTTGTTCATAAATTAAAAATTGATCTCAAGCAATTTTTAAAAGAGCATCCTACACTTCCTAATGGCCTGTGGCATTCATTTCCTCCCACCCAGTGTTTTCGCTTCACATAGAAGCTCGTCACCTTCATGTGGAAGCTCAAGGGCACCTGACAGCATGGTGCTCTCTGCACTTCCATGTCTCTGTACCACTATCTTATTTTTTATCCCTCTCTCATTTCCCAACCGCATTAGGACGAAGCGTGTAATAGCCTCGGCTCCTCCTGGGTTGTTCGGAGAATATGTCAGGAAATAGTCGGTGTTACCTCCAGGAAAGAGGCCTTCTCCTATCAATGCCATAATTGCCATCCCAGTCAATATTAGCTAATTGAAATACCAGTGATTAATGAGCCGGCCTTTTAAAGGCTTTTCTTATCTCACTGAGCCCGGGAAACCATGCCTAGGAGGTCTACATCATTTTCCAGCAATCTTTTTCCCCTTTCTCTTCAGTTTTAATTTTCCTGCCTTTCATCTTCATAGAAACTGTCCCTACTCAGGTGTCTCAGCTACATGTGTCATTTATTTCTTTGTCAGTGTCTCCTTCTTCCTTCACATCGCCATACGTCTTTCTGTCCAGTGATGTCTACCCCTTTAATAGTTCATATTTATCATAGTATCTTATCCCTCCCCTCTGACTAAATATAGTTACAGAACGGGGGACAAAGCAAATGGGAGTCTGATTATCTAGTGACAGTGCTAATTGTTTGGATGTGTGATATATATGGTTTTATGGGAGACTGTTTCATCAACTCATCAAAACCTAGCTTTTCTTAAAGGCAGACAAAATGTTCAGAATTTTGAAACACACAATAGGCTTATATGCAAAAGAGTCCACTGGATTTAATGTGCAGTAAACATAGTTTTGTTGGTTTGACATTATTCTCATTGGTAGTACAACATCTGTTTGATTCTGTGAATAGTCTAACACATGTTTCAGTTAAATTGTAACTTCCTCTCAGTTATTCACTAAAAATAAAGAGCAGATTCATTATAATATGACCTGACATAGAACAAATGTTCTCCATGATTGATACATATTTAATCAGAGAACCAAGAAGAAACATAATTCCTTAAAAGTTATATTCCACAAATACAATTTTGTGATGTTTCATTGTATTCTTGTATGTAAGGATGTAACCCTACAGAGAAGCTGGTAATAAATGGTGTCTCCTGAATGTCCCTGCTTCCTCTTACTTGTTTTTTGGTGATGGTCATATTCAAAAGAATATACATTACATGTAATATTCCAATATTACTTTAATTTTATTTTGGTGAAACAAGATTTATTTTAAAATTTGTTTCATTTAGTACAATTTAATCATTTTGTATTTGGGGGCTAAATGACTATTATATAGCATAACAGTTCAATAATGAGCATCAGTTTAAATGTCATTTGCCATTTACTTTCTGTGTGTGACAGAGTTTTAAAATTTAGCACTGAGGTAAAATATAGTAAAAACAAAAAGAGTTGTAATATACACCTCTTAGTAGGTCTTGATAAACGGTATAGATAAGATAAGCTTTAGAATTTTAAAAACTTTATGAGCATTGAGGGAATAAAAGAGTCAGATTTGAGATTAGAGGAATCTTTTATTTAGAGAATAGTTGAATAATTTTTGCAGAGAGCTTTTGGACTGTCTTACATCCCACCACCTGCTCCAAGAAAAAAGGTGGGATACCTGTTTCTGATTTCAAGTCTGTGAAATGACTTCAAAAATAACTCGGAGAGCTTAATATGTGTCATTGAGACTGGGAGAAACTAAGGTAGTAAATTCTGAGTCACACCTGTGGGAGCTAAAGAGGAGAGAAGTTGGAAGAATAGACATGATGCTCTGAATAGAAGGCTGATATTTATGATGTGACCACACTTTCAGATTCCTTTCAAAAATAAAACATAAGAGTTTCAGCAGACCAGATATTGGCATATTGGTATATGTCATCTGTGAAACAGATTTGCGGGTTTCTCAGGGCTAAGGAGGAGTGGGGCACAATCTAAAGATGCTGCTTCAACCTACTGTACAACTTAGTAAATGAGAATTCCCTGCTATTTGGACAGGAAGAGATCCTCAAAACTCCAAAAAGTGACTCATGAAGGAAAGAGTGATCTTAAATGCAGCATGAATCCAGGTAATGAGATTGGCAGCCCCCGAAATTATCAGAAAGAAAGAATTTAGCCACACAATGTTCTTCTCTTTCCCTCCTACACAAAGAGTCACAAGATAAAGATTCAGGATCCTGAGAGCTAGGAGAGAAACTGAAACACTAAAAGAAAAAAAAAAAAAAAAAAAAGCATTTCCAAAGCATGCTAACCCACTGAGCAAATTCGAAGGCAGAATGCTTTACAAAGTATACAGCTGCATTAAAATTATAGCCCATAAGTCATTTTTTGAGAGGAATTTCAGTTACACAAGTTATGTGACCTTGGGCAACTAACACAATTGTTTTGATCTTGTTTTATATCAGCAAATGGTGACAGATGTGGTGACAAGCCCCAAGACCTGGTGACAGGAAGAAAAAAGCCTGACAGTATCACACAAACAAAGACAAGTTGAACAAGTGAAAAATATTTCTTCAATGTTATGTCTCTATTTTATGACTGAATATAATCCGAGGAGATTATAAAAAGAAATTTCAAGCAAATGCAACTACGATTTTTTGCCTTAAACTCAAATTTACTCAATATAATAAAATGGAGCAAGTCAGAAATGTTGTAATTGAAACAGTTCTGCTCATATCCTCATTTCATGGAAGAAAAATATGACTAGTTGTAAACAATTTTTAAATAAATGTACAAATACATTCACGTATTAGGCCTGGGAGAAAAGTTCAGTGAAACTGCCAGTAGAATTTGTTGAGAAATATCCTATTATGGAACACCCAAATTATTTGGATACTTTCTTTTTTAATGTTACTATTAAAAAGCAAACATCATAGTACAATATGATAGTACTATTATACTATGATGTTTACAGTATTTTTATAAATAGTACAATATGATGTGTACAATATTTCTATAAATAATTATATCACAAGAATATAGCAAAAACAGTGCTATTATTACATACACATTATATTCTAAAATTCCCATGGCTCAGGAATGCCCCGACAAGGTACTTTGCTTTTCATATTAAGAGGTAAAGATAAAGTTCCCTGCTGTTGTCGCTCTGTCACCTTAATAAGGGACATAATTGAAGCTGTACACTAGACCAGTTAAGAAAGGAAATCTGATCCTTCGACAGGGACAGCTACAAGTGATTTCTTTGTTTTTCTTCTTTTAAATGACATCAGAGTATGAAATGAGAGATATTTTCTCCATATGTATTGTTTCTCATTAGTGATAATTCATCGATAAGGCAGAGTTACCTCTGATTTCAATAGGACAGAATCAACAGTCTGTTTTATTGAATTGCACAATTGTAAAAACTACAATCCTAAAGATCTAGAATATTATTTAAGTGATTTTTTTCTCCATCTGTTGGAAATTATTTATGGTAAAGTGCTACTTGGTAAGTTGGTGGGAGAACATATGGAATGACTGATATTTTTGAGAAATTGCTAGAAAAGATCTTTACAAAAAATGTTCATGATTAGCAAGGAAACATATATAAACATAGAGTAAGTCCCCAACTTACAAACAATTTATATTCCAGGAGAACAATCCTAAATCGAATTTGTTCATTAAGCCCAACAAAGTGAGTCTTACACACTTTGACACAAATATACCATGTAAAGCATTAAACACACACACACACAAATACAGTAAGTCCCTGACTGTACTGTACTATTGTACTCCATCGCATGTACAGTAAGTACGCAGCAGCACAATTGTGACCGCATCCCACAGACACACGAGATACTTCTGCAACGTGTCCCATCTATGTTTGTCTGTAATATGAGGTCCATATCTATGAAAGTTCACAAACCTGAATGTTTGTAAGTTGGGGACTTACTGTACAAAGACATTTTATTTGATGTTAACATGGAAGATAAGACCTATTCTTTAGTACATAAACTAGCATGTATTGTATCTAGTAATGTAAAATGCTTTTAAATATCGAAGTATAGTAATTATGTGTATATATATACATATACATTATATATATAATATTTGAAATATGTAGTAGTTTGACTTCATCTTGCTTAAAAATTATATATACATATTAATTATTCCAGCAGCTTGCTTCAGGACTTCTTTCACTACAGGGATCAGAAAAGGCAAACTGATTTTAAAGAAGAAGTTGATGTATATTCTACTGGAACAATTTCTCATCCAGGTAGGAAGCTCATGAGAAGACTTCTACCCCACTCACAGAGAGGACACTGTGTCTGGACAAGGCTTCTCCTCAAGGATCAATAAGGCTGGTACAGCTCTTGAAAATTTCTCCATGAGTCTGTTTAGAGAAGAAGGGGCCAAATGTCCGCTTGGAAGGAGTCACTGCAACAGGAAACATTTGGGGCACAGACTGACCACCTTTAAGGGAGCAGTTCTAAACTAGAACCTGGATCGAACTTAAAGTGTATGAGCCAAGGGTGAGGGAAAAATGATTCTCTGAGAGAAAATCATCGTCCACACAAGAAATGAAATCAATAAATCAAGGTGGCAGGGACAGAAAAGCCACAGAGCAATAACTTATCCAAAATTGTAGAAATGGCCTTGTCCCTGGCACGTACTATGCATCAATATGCTTTAGTCCAAATATTCTCTATTTATTCTTTACAGTTTTTCATTTAATCCTAACAAAAATAAATGAGGCCAGGCTAGGACATATTACCCTCATTTCTATAAGATGGGAAACGGGTGAAGATGTTTATGTGGCTTTTATGAAGTCAAATATCTAGGTAACGGCAGAGGCAAGATTTCAGTCAAGTCCTCTCTACACTCTGACGTGCACGCCGTTTATGTGACCCCGCAGCATCTCCAGTAGACGTTGAATACAGTTTGAATGAGGTAATGAATAATTAACTGGTTGAAATAAGGCTGTAGTTTCCCTAAGCCAGCCAGGAAGGTCATCACCAGTGACCTGATCTAAACCACTTGCGTCGTCGTGGACTGTATTCTCCCGAAAAGGACCGAACTATCCAACCGCCCTGTCGTACTGTGGAGAGAATCCTGGAGAGCAGGAACACCTAAACTTCAGGGGGGGTCAATTAACCATCACAAATGATGAGCAGCAAAATCGAAGAACAGAGTCAAAATAGTTCTTCATTTAAAAGATTTCAGGAAAGAAGTTCACTGAACAGAAACTGGGGAATGTGACCATATGAGATCTTGTGTCTCACCAGTAACCGAAAGCAGTTATTAATTGTGGCAAAGTATTGATGAATAAGTGGTCTTTCAAGTCGTGAGCTTTGGTAGGACCACCGAGAGAGACGATAGGTAGAGAACAGAACCAAGTAATGAACCTAGCAAACTTTAAGAAGTAGCATACATAAGGTAAAAGAAAAACAAAATATATAACTAAAAGTCTTACAATAAAATAAGAAAAGCAAGAAAACAAAATATATTAGAGGACAAATTCATGGATTTTTTTTGGTTTTCCAAAAAAGAAGGAATGGCAAAATTGGCAAATACTACTGAAATGGAAATAAATACATGACCGATGACATGGTCTTGGATTTACCCACGTGAATAACTTTGATGAACTGGAAAGGTCACTTGTGATGGGGTGATGTGGGTGACAGACTAATCAGCGTGGCATCAAGAGAGAAGGGAAGAGAAAGAGGAGGAGGAATGTATGTATTCAGTAACCTTTTCAAAGGGTATTAGAAGGAAAGTGTACAATAAAAGAGTGTAGTTTGAGTAAAACATATCAGTGTGGGAGAAGGAGCAGCAAAGGACACTTTCTTAATCAAGAAACACTGATACAACCCGGACCACAAGTGGAGGTGTTGATCTCAGAAAGGAGCAATGGTGCTCAGAGTTACAAACCCTGTTCCTGGGGGAGTTTTTATTTCTTTTTTTCTCTCTTTTTTTTAAATTGACCATAAAGTGATTGCCTAAACTGATGTCAGAGACTTAGTTGCCTAATAATTTTTTTTTTTTTTTTTTTTTTTTAGTAAAACAGTGGTAATAAGCCAGTTACAGGGGCTGTTGCCTATAATCTCAGCACTCAGGAGACTGAAGCAGAAGGATCAGACTCAGCCACAAAAAAAAAAGAGGAAAAAAAAAAAACGGTAGAATGCATGGTAAATTATATCAACAATGAATGACACTGAGATGGTGTCAGCTTGTGTTACAAGGTAACAATTTGTTGACATCTCTTCTTGCTACTTCTTTTCCCTCAGGGAAAAGGGAATCAGTCACTTGAAAGGCAGGATTAGAAGGGATATTATAAATGTTTTAGGACAAATAAGCTGTAAAATATGAATAATACGCTTGCCATATAAGAAACATTCTCCAAGTTATATATCCAACTAGGTAAAAAGAGAAGAAAGAGTAAAAATGTATTGCATAAACTGATTTAATTCATGAAAACTTGAAAATTTCACTTTTATTTTTATTAAAGATATTTAAATAATTTTTGGTTAAATTTAAAGTATGATTGCAGTTAGATTAATTAAGGCTATTAGAAAACATACTTTAAAAAAATATAAACGGTTTTATATGATTTGAATCTTTGCCTTATATATGTGTGAGTTTTACATTGAATTTTAAAATATGTAGACATAAACATAATATTATTAACCTTGTGCTAAATTTTAATAATGAAAAGCAACAAAATTAGTACATTGTGGTGACTATCTTTTCACATTTCATCTTCAAAAGTATTTGTATAATAAATATGAGAATTGCAACTCAAAAGGTATTTTGCATGCTTTGAGGTAGAAATAATAACTAGCATTATGTAAAGTATATCAGTTATAAAATCTTTTACAGTAAAAACGCTGATACTTAATCTTGAAAATACTTTTAAAATTTTAGACAATTGTAATTAAAACTAAAAAATCCAAATATATGCTAACCTTTTATCAGTTACCATAGCATGTAATACAAAACAATCATATTGTTCAAAGTTTCAATTAGTATATGTACAGTACTAACTTTTTATATAGCAATACAAATATCATAAAAGCATGATATTTTATGCACTCATCAAAATTAGTAGTGGTTTAGCTGGGGTTCAGCTAACGATACAGCATATGCAAAACACTTATCTGGTAATATGAAACAAAGACTTCTCAGTGAATTTTTTATGAGGCAATTATGGAATGGCATTTAAGGTCATAAATCTTAAAAACTATAAAATCAACAGTTAATGATGTCATTAGTCCAAAACACATCTCTTTACCTTGAATTTAAAATTATAATACAGGGAATGACCTTGATTTCTTGGACATTTTTAACTACCTATATCATCAGTAACAGTGATCCTATACAATAAAACTCTGTGATATGATTCTTATTAAAATCTTTCACTTCTTTCTATTTAAATTATATAAGCTTAATATTTTAGAATAGTCAACCATTGCATTCTTGTAATTTTCACTACTTTCAAGTCTTATGAGAATACAACTGTTGTCTTAAAAATAACTAAAGAGAAAATACTATTAACTAACTCTTCATAACTTCTAGGCTACACTTGCAGTTGTTGAAGCAAGGAAATAAATAGTAAAAAGTAAAACTCTACTGCTGTTTAATTATTGATATTCAAAAGTGAAGATATACACAGTAAATAAATCTTAATATCATATTATATTACAATAAATGTAATTTATATTCTTTCTAAAGTCTACTCTCTAGTAATGGGTTTTTATGATATATTTCTAGGTATGGAATACAAGTCTTGGAAACATAAGATATGTGTGCAAGATGTGCAAGATTAGAGAATAATTCAATAGACGATGTGTTTTTTTAATCACAGACATAATTTTCTTCAATGATATCTACTCAGATTGTCAATAAAGTAGTTGGTATTTATCTTTTATCATTCCATCATTGTGAAATAAAAAGATCTGAGAAAGCAGCAGCCTTAACCTCTTTCATGGAGACTGTGATTTACCCAAGAAAAGACCCCAAAGTATTTTCATTCCCTGACATCCAGGCCATGTAAATATGTTATCTTAAGTAGAAATATGGGCATTGAAAATGTGGTTGGAGCTGATGACCTTGAGATGGAGACACTGAAGTGGATTAAAATTATCCCATCTAATCATATCAATCCTTAATACAGGCAGTATTTTTTTTTCTGACATCAGAGGGAAATGTAGCTAGAGAAAAAGAGTGAAAGCTAAGCAGAACCACAGAACAAGGCATGTGAGTGTCCTCTGAAAACTGGGAGGCAAGTAACGAGCCTTCTCTCCAGCTGCTACAAAGATGATGGCCAGCTTGTACCTCGACGTTAGCCCAATGACACCTGTGTTGAACTTGTAATTTAAAAGACTAAAAGTCACTAAGTTGAGGATAATTTTTAACAGCAACATCATAAAAGAACTACAGGAAGAAATCATCTTTTAGTAACTTAAGACTATGTATTAAAATTTTGATGCCAAATTATAATACTGTAATTAGGTACTCTGTTGATGCTGCACATAATTTCTCCAGTAAATGACTATGGATAATTTCTTTAAATATGGGTTTTCAGATGAAATTTATGAAATAATATGTCATTTTATAGGTGAAGTTTTAAAATATGATTTGCTTTAGATAATAAACTATATACTTGAAATGCAACGAACATCATTTTGTCTCATCGTGAAAGCCACAATAATTTCTTGTAAATATTAAAAATTAATAGAAGTAAATATTCAATACTTACTAGGAAATATTTACCATGTTTGAAATATAACTCTAAATGTCTTGGCTGGGCATGGTGGCATATGCCTGTAATCCCAGCACTCGGGAGGTTTTGGCAGGAGGATTGCCATGAGTTCAAGTCCAGCCTGAGCTATGCAGCGAAACTCTGTTTCAAAAAAAAAAACAACTTAAAGTACAGAAATACAAATGATTTAATAAAGTCACAAAGACATGCCTATTTTCTTTTGAAAAAGTCTGACATCAGGTATATTGATCTGCAACATTTTTTACATAACTATGTCATACAATATTTCCTATTGATGATTATATTGTGGGATGATTGTATTAAAAGAATTTGTCATGATTTAACCATAATTTGGGCATTTATACTTTTCTAAATACATGACATGATACATAATTTTACAATAAGTTTCACTTTATTTAATATATTTTACTGGATTTCTATTACAAAAGAAAAAATTCTCAAATTTAAATTCCTTGCTCAGTCACATAGCTTCTGTTTAATATTGCTACTTAACCTAAATGTAAGATGCATAGATCTTTCTCTTCATTATTTAGCCTCTCATATTTGTTGATGTTGTGGGAAAAAAAAGGCTGACTGGAATGTAATATAGTGATTAATGGAGATTGGGAATGAAAGGAACATAGATAAAGGAAGGCTGGATTTGATCAGTGCACGGTGTGTGTATGTACTGAAATATCACACTGAACCGCATTAATATGTACAATTAGCAAACATTGTGACATGTTAGTGAAGATAGAAATTGCAGAAAATAAAAAAGTTCAATACTGTAAAAACAAAAAACACATTAATTTAGTTAAATTTTTACATCCTCATTGTAGGGACTGTGGAACACATGTTTTGGGGGAAAGTATTTTCAAATGTAAAATCATTTGTCTATCTGATTATTAGAATACCAAGCGTTAATTAAATATTTTAAATATCTTAAAGTCAAAGATTTAATAATGTAAGCATCCCAAGGAAATTATTTTAATCTAGAAACAAGATTTTTAAGTAGTCTTTATAGTGTGAAAATTTTAGAATATTCTGTTTTTAATTTGTATTAAAAAATTGCACTTACTGTATTTTCAATCATCTTTTCCAAGCTATTGGAATATTAATCATATTTTGTTCTATACTTTCAAATGAGCTTGCCTGTAGAATTCCCAATATCTACAAGTAATCCAAAAGTTGATTCTTTTGCTATTTTAGTTTAATATTCAGAATGAGAATCACATAACTTTCTCTTCTAATAACAACATCTTTTCCAACGTGAATTAGGTAATGGTAGTCTGTTGTTTTTACCTCCTGGAAATGATGTTTTCCAAGCAACCTCTTAATGAATTATCAAAACTTATTATTTAGAAAAAAGTTACTAGATATCAATTTTAAACAGTTTTTTAAAATGTACTGACGTTACATTATTTACTGTATCAGTCTAGCCTTCAAACAGAAGCACAGTAAACCATCAGAGAATTATTTTCCACTCATGCCAAAAAAGCATTACACATCATTTGGGGAAATGTAATGCTTCGCAAAGCCAGTAAAATAAACATAAGATGTAAAAGAAAATATCACAGTAACATAATGTTATTAAAGTAGTTTGTTTAATATTAAGTAGTGAAAGAACATTTGAACATTTTGCCTAGAGGAAGTGGAACCCATGACAGATTATAATTTATCAAAACAAATTTCCAAAGGAGATTTATCCATTTCAATAATGCAAGATATAATGTTTCCTAAGCTATGTATTTTAAATATTAAAATAAAACTTTAAAAAACTCTCTTAAAGCTAGAAGGAACACACAGTACAATTGAACAAATTTAATAAAAATTGATCTATCTGCAAAATTTGTTTGTATTGAATCTTCAAAATTGTATTAGATCTGCACGATTTATTCGTATCAATTCCTCGAGTGTGTGTCATTTTTCTATTTGGCTTTCATAAAATAGTTTTCAGGGTAACATATGGTTCAGCCACCAAAAATATAGCTCCTACAAAATTTGATAGCCTGGGTGAAAACTGAGTATCTGACTATGGAATTTAAGTGATTATATAGTCAGATTTGAACATCATAAATTGAGTAATTTTAGATTCATCGAGCCATATAATATATAGAACATAGCGGCATTCTATGTTAACTTGAACATGTATCCTCTGGATTCAGCATAAGGTAACTTTTTTTTTTTTTTTTTTAACCAAGAACATGTATTGGTACATTCTACATACAATGGTCACATTCATTACATTTGTTCTGTACCTATACATGATGCATCTTGGTTCTCCCCCCATCCCCTGCCCCTCCCCTCTGCTCCCTCCCTCCCTATTTACAGCAGGTTCATTCATCCTTTTCCATATTTTCCCTTTCCCCTCTCTTTCCCCTGTTGCCTTTCTGCTTTTCCCCTTCTTTCTTTCTAGTACTCCTCTCCTCTGCACACCATCCTCCTTTTATATAATATCTATTACACCTCTTTGTCCTTATTTATAGTTATGGTTTCTCATATCAGAGAAACAATTCGATGTGTGCTCATGAGTGTCTGATTTATTTCACTTAAGAGTATGTTCTCAAGAAACATCCATTTATATATGAATGACTCTAGTTTATCCTTTT
>PVJO010032449.1:0-13180 GCA_004026905.1 Hystrix cristata | reverse complement strand
GTTTTAAATCTTACAGATTAATTTTAGTTCAAGAGAAACGGACTTTAAACATTTTTCCAGTGCTGATATAAAGATGAATGCACTGGGCACAAATTGCCTACATTTTCACAGAGCACATTCTGTGAGTCACTCTCCCCAGGGCGGCCATCACCTCCTTGTTCCTCAGGCTGTAGATCACAGGGTTGAGCATGGGTGTCAGGATGATGTAGAAGACAGCCAGAACCTTGTCTTCTTCTGGAGATCGTAGAGACTTTGGACGGAGGTAAGTGTAAGCAAAAGGTGCAATATACAATGTCACCACGGTGAGGTGGGTGCTGCAGGTGGAATAGGCCTTCTTCCTGCCTTCCTGTGACCGCATGCAGTGGACCTTGAGGAGGATTTTGCCATAGGAGCCCACAATGACAATGGAAGGAACCAGGAGAAAGAAGGTGGTGCTCAGGAAAACAGTGTACTCATACACCCTGGTGTCTCTGCAGGCCAGAGCCAGCATGGCTGGGACATCACAGAAGAAATGATTGATGGTCCTGGACCTGCAATAAGGGATATGGAGGGCATATACTGTGTGAGCACAGGAGTTTACAGCACCTATTGCCCAAGATCCCAGGATCATCAGCACACACACTCTTCTGTTCATGCGGATGGGATAGTGCAGAGGAAAGCAAACAGCCACATAACGGTCATAAGCCATAGACATCAGGATCAGTCCTTCTGAGCCTGCTAAAGTCAGGAAGAAGAAGCTCTGAATCCCACACCCTGAAAAGGAGATTGACTTGTTTCCAAATAGAAAACCGGAAGCCATTTTAGGGACAGTGGTGGAGATGTAAATGAGGTCCATGAGGGAGAGCTGACTAAGTAGGAAATACATGGGCTTGTGGAGATGGATGTCCAAGAGGATGAGCAGGACCATGCACAGGTTGCCAACCAGGGCCATCAGCAAGAGGGGAACAATGAGAATGAAGAGGGAGAGGCCAATCCTTGATGGGGGCAACAAGCCCAGTAGGATGAAGTCTGTAGAGGTTTGACTGTAATTTTCCATAATGCATTTGTGCACTTTATCTATAGACAGATGAAACAGAAGATGCATAGATCATTGCCAATATAGAAAAATTTTCTAGTATAATTAGCCTGTGACTTACTCATAAATTGCGTCTTTTTTAAATGAAGAAGCTATTTTGAAAAAGTAAATTGCAATTTTCCTTCCAAGACATTACTATTTTATGGAACAACCATTTATGACCTAGTCTTTTTGTAAGAAATCTCAAACTTTACAACACAATATTTCTATTACAGTCCATAAGTTATGAAATGGTTACTGAAACATTTTAACTTACACCATATCAAATTCTGATTTATGTTCAAAGTTTGTTAAGAAATCTGTGTAAAATCACATTTTAGTTTGGCTCATAGTAATAAATTTTCATACTCTCATGCATGACTCCTTCTTAAGCATCTATTGTTTTCAGACTTAACTCTATTACTTTACCATGTGAACACTTATTTTAATGAAGTACATGTTTCTTTGGTTGTCTTTGGACAAAAATCCCATGTCATTATAAGTTTTATTCATCCAGAATTCTAGACGTATTCTTACTGCTATGCACCTCTTATATAAAGTCATAGTGATTCATACATTTTATTTTCAGTGTTGATCATCATCTTTTCTCTTGCAACTCCTTCCTCCACATGAGAACTTTTATAGTGCTCCAAAATTCTCCAAAGAAGTCATCCAAATGGAAAACAGACACACTGAAAGATGCTCAGGACCAGTAATCATTTGGGAAACCTAAATCAAAATCACAGTGAAATACTATTGCATACTCGGTAGGAAATCTTTCCTCAAAGAACCAAATGAAACAGTTTATATGTTAATGAAGGTGTAGAGAAATTGGAACTCTTTGTCCATTTCTCTGACAGACAAATACCACTGACACTATGCAAAATAGTGTAGTAATTCCTCAAAAAAATGAACAGAACTTGAACAAGATCTAGTGATTCCTCATTTGGATATGCACCTGAGCTCTCCTCAGAGCCATTTTCATATGAGGATAATTCACAATAGCCACAAGGCAGAAACTATTTAATCGTTCATTCACCAATGGATCCATGAACAAAATCTTGTATGTATACCCAATGTAGTACACACAGTATTTCAAAGGGAACAAATACTGACACGTTCTATAACATGGATACACTTTGATGACTTTATACTAAGTGAACAAGCCAACCAGAAAATGTCCAGTTCTGTATAAATTCACCCCGATGAAGTATCCACCATGGTCAAACCATAGAGATGGAGAGTGAAAAGGTGGCTATCAAGGGTTGGGTGAATAGGGAGGTAACTGTTACTTCGTGAGTGCACAGTTTTAGTTCAGTGAGATGGAAAGGTTGTGCAGATGTGTAGTAATAAATGTGGAACAGCGTGAATGTACTTAGTGCTACAACTGTGCTCATGGAAATGAATAAAACAGTAAATGTCGTCTAAGTATGTTTACCATAATAGCCAAAAACCTGTCAATGTACCAAAACTCTTCTATATGTGGATTTAATTGTGGTAATTAAAACAATACCCTGAGCCATGATAGAATAATTTACATTCTATTATTGTTTGATTTGTGGAAATTTCCAATGAAAAAATTCATAGAACAAATTATTTTTATACATTTTATTAGATATAAAATTAAGTAGACTTACTCAAATCTGGTTTATTTATATAAAAATCTAATCAATAGTGGTAGAAAATATATATTAGAAATTAGTAATGTTGCTGAACCCTACAGCAATTTCTATTACTAGATGCTTGAATAGTTCTGTCAGTGACACGCTGGCCACAAAAGGTCAGTAACCCTTACTTAAGGTTTGGAAAGGGAGCAAGGAAGAGAAAAAGAAATCATACAAGAGACTGATTTTTCACACCGTGTCTCACACATGCCAGTCAGCATCTATTTGATCATCCTGCTGCAGGGGACGAGTGTGAGAATACAGCACTATGTCCTGTTGTGTGCAGAGTATTGGAACACTGTTCCTGACAGGGAAGCAGCCTCGGCCATCCGGTACTTGTTTTGATCATGTAAAAGAACACTGTCATACAAAAAGTAAGCCTATTTATCTATCTAGCATCTATCTGGCATCTTTCACCTATCTACATACGCCCTTTTATTCTTTTGCTCAGTAGAATTACTCTAAGTAACCTACATGAAGCCATTTTAAACATTTCCACTTACTTTGGTTGTCTTATTTTCCCCTCAGATCGTGGACTGTGGGGGTCAGCAGTGCCGACATTTACACGGGAGGAAGAGTGGGCAGGAGGACTCTGAGGATGGAGTCGCACAGCTGAGAAGCAGCCGACCTTGGTCAGGACTCTGTCCTACTGAAAGTGAAAGGTGGAATGTGCTGATTATGTATGTTATTACATATACTGACTATGAATATATATTTTAATAAATACCAGCATGCATATTTAAGTGAATAAATATGTATTTAAACATGTTTTGAATTTATGGTTCTTAAATATATTTAAGGGACAATCCTGACATAAGGTGGGCCCACACAGTAATAATACAAAACAAAAATGAAAAAAAGAAGAAAAAATGTATTGAAATAGAAATTTTCTAATGGAGATAAATTATTGAGGAGATACAAGAAAATTTTTTTCTAGCTCAAATAAAATTATTTTATTGTGTATGTTTTACTCTCTTTGGCATCTTCTTCTGTGTCTTTTATCACCTGTTTAGACTGGTTTTCCACTCAATCCTGCAAAAAATATAAATATCTTCCTATAAAGACGTTTCCAAGAAAGGATAAGTGAGCTGGGTGTTGTGGTGCAGGCCCATAACCCCAACACTTGGGAGGCTGAGGCAGGGGAGCTGCCGCCAATTGGAGGCCAGTCTGGGCTACACAATGAGTTCAAAGCCACTCTGAATTATATAGTGAGATCCTGTCTCAAAAAAAAAAAAAATACTAAGAATAATTTATGTCTTTTTCCTACCGATTCAGTGTCCCTACTAGGAGAAGATGATTACAGAGAGATAACCTCCTACCATAATCTCCGATGTCAGTCAGATGCATATTCAGCATCAAGGGCAAATTTCTCCAAGAGCTGCCCTCGTATGCGAATGACCTCCGAGTTACAAACATCTGAAATCAGTGTACATCAGTCAATAGCACAGACCTCTTTTTCTGATACTTCCATTTAGAGTGCAAAGTGGTGTAACAAAGGTCTGTTTTTATAACTCCTGTACGGATGACATACAGAGACGTTTCCAAGGCAGCCTCCTGGTCACAGCAGGAGCCCCGAAGCCCAGATTCAGGCCCCCGGTGACCTCAGATGACACAGGAGAACTGGGAACCCAGGAGCGGCACCCCTCAGAGTCCACCCCGCGCAGTTTCCACTGCCACAGACTCCCCCCACTGCTCCCTTTTGATGAGGAGGATTCCCAGAGAGATCGTCTCGCAATAATGCCGCTTTTACTGCCTTTATTCTGATCATTTACAGAAGTGGAGGAAGCCCGTGGATTTACCAAAAAGTCCTCTTTCCTTTCGGTTCGCAGGCAGTTTTCAAAGACAGCCCGGATTTTGCTTTTAAATGCCTCTAAGTGAAATAAACTGTCAAACATCTAAATCCTGATTAAATAAATAGACTTTAGGCAAGTCTATGACATGATCTCACTGACACTTTAGAAATCTGAATGACCTTCCTCTTCTCCGGACACCAAAACACTCTCCTGCCCTGATCTGGCCACGAAGGGGCCTGCCTGGCCCATGTGGGTCTGAGCACGCCATCCCAGAGGATGAAGTTGGTCTCGCTGGCTTCGGCATGATTGACCTAGAAACACAAGGCTGATCTTACCTGACTGCACCAGGGAGCGCTATCCGCCCTGACCGCAGTTCACCTGAATCAGCACACTGTGAAATGGGCTCTGCAGAGTCTCAGACGACGGAGCTGGGTCGGTGAGGAGCGTGCTCAGGGTGCCTCAGCTCTGAGTCCCCTTCCACAACAGACTCACCAAAGATGAGAGGACGCTGCGTGGGGTCAGGGTTTTTTTCATCATGCGGGAATAACTGATCACATTTCATAATTGCGTAATGTGTATATTCAATATTTACAATTGTATTTTAGTGTATAAACAAGTCCATAAACCTAGAAGTAATTTTGTGTATTTCAGTGTCTAAATGTAGACCTCTATGCAATTCCACAAAGATGCATCAGCATCAATACATAAGCAGGCAAGAAGAAGGAAGGATGTTCCGTGAAGACAGAGAAATTCCTGAAATCAATAGATCCCTTGATTTTTTCACGATGGAGCTGTTCGCATCCTTCTACACTGTATTAGATCACCAGATAAAGTTCAAGTTTCAACCTTGATCCACTTCTAGCCTTTCACATTGAGGAAAGGTAAACTCGGGTTGGTAAGGTCACTCTGAGTGTGCAGAGAACACCAGCTGACTACAGTTGGCCTCTGAGCAAATACACGGCGCACATTCAGGGCCTGACTTGGTATGAGGCAGCACTGAACAGAAGCGGAAATGTCTGACTCTCCATCACGAGCATCATCGTCGCCATCAACATGATTACTCTCACAGGTTCTGAGATACTTGCTTTCCACTCGGATTTTACAGCGGTGTAGAATTCAAACTGTTTTCGTAAATTATGCCAATTTGCTTCTCAGTAAACTTTTCCAGATCACCAAAGTAGATACTACTATCATTTTTTTTACTATGATTTTGTTGAACTTCTGTGCTCTGTACAATGTCCTGACCAAGTCAAGTTGAAAGTAAAGCTGAAAAGTCAGAGTTACCCTACAGTCATCGACAAACAATGCAGTTTTTCTGATTAACGTTTTGAGTGTCATCCTAACAAGTATGCAAATTCACCTCTCTTTCCTCCACCTGCATGTCAGAGACCTGCGAGGAGACTGAGCCGCACCCATGATCCAGTCCTGCTCTAGCTGTGGAAGGAGTCTGTGTACTGGCTGCCTTCCCTGGGGAGTGTGCAGAAAGCCCCCGCTGGGAAAGAGCGGTCACTGAGGACATGGCCTGGCCTGAGGCCGAGGTGAGGGCAGAGTCCTGACAGTGCCTTGAGATGCTACCCAGGATGCGGGGGCGCAGGGTGGGTGTGTTCCCTCACCGCGTGCTCTAATGTGTCCTGACTTCTTTTGTTTTGACGTTGCAGTCAGCAATTGCAGAGTTGCTATCTGTCTGCACATATTGATTTATTTCCCACTTTGCTTGAGCTGGGGGAAGGTAGGTTGACATCAAACAAGTAGAAATTCTTAGAGAATCACATAAAGGAGGTTCAATTATTTCATTTGGAAAAGTCCACTACATTATGAAACAATTTTTGCTAATTAAACTAGATAATAAAATGTTATAATGGATATTGTAGGGAATTATTCATAAAATATTCAGTCATTAATTTTTATTACATATAGAAGCTTCATGTTCACAAATTTCTCATTTCTAAGAAACGAATTAAGTAAGCATTCTCTTCAGGAATGAACAAGATCGCCCCTTTTTTTTTTGCATAACTATTTAAAATTATTTGAGTTTTCAATATTCCTGGCAGACATAATTGCCTGAAGCCAACATTCACAGACTTCCTAACCTTCTGATAGAAACATAAACAGCCTCAGCAGATCACCACGAATATTAAAGCAGGCACCCTGTCCAGCACTCCAGGCCCTCAGGGCACTGAACTGGGAGGAGGGAGGAGGTGAGAAACCTTGCTGGGTGTGGAACTGGGGTTGCAGGTGGATTTCCACAACCCAGGACTTTCTAGGGCCGTCTCCAGCCCCGCTGGGGACAGGTCTGCAGTCAGAAGGACTTGAGGAGGAGACAAGAGGAGTTCAGTGTGTGAAACCAGGACGCTGTGGTCTGACCAGGGCAGCGGCGTCTCCAGGGAGCCCGAAGATGTGTGTGGGTGACACAGGGCCAGGCGGCCAGGAGGACAGGGCGTCCCTGAAGCTCCCCCAGGCCCTGGAGACCAGGGAAGCCGCTGTCATCCTGAGAGTGCTGTGCAGGGAGCTGGCGACAAGCGCTTCACCTTCTGCGCCCTGACCGCACAGTGAGCGTGGACAGCAGGGTTTGGGCTCAAACTGAAAGAAATCAGGAGTCAACTCTTAAATGAAACGCAGCTATTGCTCTTGGTTATCTCTGAATGTCTGTGTTCAGCCCACAGAAATTAAGAAATTATTCACAGCATCACTCAGCTCTTTAGATGAACACTCGTATTTGCTCATTTTGCAAAGGAAGCTCCATCTGAGTCCCAAAGAGTAAGATTCACATGACAAATATGTATCTAGTACAGCGGCTCATGCCTTTATTTAGACAGTCAGGAGGGTGAGGCGAGGGGACTGCTTGAACGCAGGAGTTAGAGGCTATCCTGGGCAGAATAGCGACACCTTGTTTCAAAGACGTGAAGGACCTGTGAAATAATATGTGAAGTAATAAGGAAAAACCATTTCCACACAGAGTAAATAGGAAACGGATGGACTTCTGTGCTTTATGAGTGGGCAAACGTGTGTTAAGTTATATTTCATTGAAGAACCAAGAGTTGACAGATAATATTTTATTTTTTTCCTGTACAGAGTCCATTTTTACTTCATGACACTCAAAATGCACCGTGCTTTCGGGCGGGAATTTGACATGCTCACGCAGATGATCCTTTAGAGGCAACGTGCCGACGAGGAGCACGGCAGGCCGGGAGGGCGGAGGGGGAAGGCAGAGCTCTCGGTGGGGCGATCTGGTCCCAGGAGGAGGGCAGTCAGTCCGGTGGGTCCGCAGCCAGGAGGGGCAAGAAGGGACAGTGAAGCGGAGACACTCTCAGGACTGCGCAGGGTCATGCCCTGCTGGTGTGAGTGAGAGAAGCACACAAGCAGAGTGAGGCGGAGCTGAGGATGGGAACTCAGGGATGTTTCCCCTAAATGTTCCTAATAAACCGGAGGAGAGCGAGTACCGTGATTTCCCTGATGACATGAATTTTGAGAAGATGGCGTCATCTACTGAAGGTGTAAGAGACGTAGCAAGGAAAATGGAATAACTGTGTTCAAGTGAGTGTGAGTGTTCTGAGGAGGATTCGTGGCAATGTGTCTTTTACTGTAATGTTGCAAAATAAAAACTTTCAACGAAGGTTTTCATCACACAGCACATTCTGAAATATGGCAAGTTTTTCTCAATTTCTCATTTTCGTTTTTCCATGAAATAATATACTGTGTTCACAATGATGTAAAATTATTTTCATTGGAAAGATGAGACAAAAAAATAAAATTCCTACAATAGAATGCATAATTATTATTGTGTCATAGCTTAAAGTTTTAATCTTATTAATTCCAGTTTGTGAGGCTTCAGCATTAAACATTTTTCTAGTGGCTATCTACTGCTGAATATCCTGAGGCAGAAGTTCACATCCGCTTTTATAGAGCAGATTTTCCCTGTCACTCTCCCCACGGACCCCATCACCTCCTTGTTCCTCAGGCTGTAGATCACAGGGTTGAGCATGGGGGTGAGGATGGTGTAGAAGACAGCCAGAACCTTGTCCTCTGCTGGAGACCTCAGGGACTTTGGCCGGAGGTAAGTGTAAACAAATGGTGTATAGTAGAAAGTCACCACGGTGAGATGGGTGGCACAGGTGGAATAGGCCTTCTTTCTACCTTCCTGTGAGCGCATGCGGTAGACAGCAAGGAGGACCCGGCCATAGGAACACAGAATACCCAGGAAAGGAACCAGGAGAAAGAGTGTGGTGCTGAGGAACACGGTGTATTCATGGACCCTGGTGTCCCCACAGGCCAGAGCCAGCATGGCTGGGACATCGCAGAAGAAATGATTGATGGCCCTGGACCGGCAGTAAGGGATATGGAGGATGTACACAGTGTGGGCACAGGCGTTGATAGCGCCTGTTGCCCAAGACCCCAGAATCATCAGTGCACACACTCTTGTATTCATGCGAATGGGATAGTGCAGAGGAAAGCAAATAGCCACATAACGGTCATAGGCCATAGACATCAGGATTAGTGCTTCTGCACCTCCTGAGGTCAGGAAGAAGAAACTCTGAAACCCACACCCAACAAAGGATATCGACTTGTTTCTAAAGAGAAAATCAGAAGCCATCTTCGGGACAGTGGTGGAGATGTAAGTGAGGTCCATGAGCGAGAGCTGGCTAAGTAGGAAATACATGGGTGTGTGGAGGTGGGCGTCCAGGAGGATGAGCAGGACCATGCACAGGTTGCCGACCAGGGCCATGAGGAAGACGGGAACCATGAGAATGAAGAGGAAAAGGCCAATCCCTGATGGGGGGAACAAGCCCAGTAGGATGAAGTCTGTAGAGGTTCGATTATCATTTTCCATCAGGGTATTTGTTCAGCTTTTCCTAAGAGTGTCTGCAATTCCATGGTACATAGAAAATAAGAAGTTCATTTTAATTCATTCTTTTATTCATACTGATGTATTCAACTATTAAAGCTCTTTAATAAAGAATGAACTTTGGGGTTGGCAATTTAGCTAAGTGTCAGAGTGCTTGCCTAGCAAGTGCAAGACCCTGATTTCTAGACCCAGTACCAAGGAAAAAAAAAAAAGGATAAACTTTTAAAAAAACCTTTCCATTTTCTGCCTCACATTTATCTGAAGATGGCAAGCATGTATGAACCAAATACAGTAAATTTGCCTTCTGGAAATTTATCAATGTACTTTGCTTTTGTAATACCTTTATTCAAACTCAGAGATTTTATTCACTTAGAAAATCAGTTGTCATCAAGAAGAATCTTGTAGTAAGTGTCCACGTATAAATGAATGAAAGTGTCCAAATTATGGCCCCATATTTTCACACAGTTTCATGTCCCCTAGTGATGATTTATTCCAAGCTGAGGATAGATTATTGTCTCAAGTGTTAACATTTACAAAGGAATATTTAAGTTTGTTTCCCTAGAAATATTGTAAGGAACTGAAAGACTTAAAAGACTATAAATCGCAAAGAGCAAACACAGAAAAACCCAAGAAAACGCTCCACCACATTTTACAAAGATTTAGGTCACTTCTGTTTTTTGACTGCAAGTTATACTAAAATAAACAAAATCGTATCCTACTTATATCTGCATGCCCACTTACAAGAATAAAGTCAAACTGCTGACACTATGTGAATTTATAGTCTTATAAATTGTGAGACAAGGACCCAGAATAATGTCCTCTATAGGATAAAGAAGGGCTGTGCAGCCCTCCACGGCGTGCTGGCACTGAGTCCTTCATGAAGTTCCTCCTTCCTTCAAGTGTCTCTATTACAGCTTCTAGTAAAAAGAGAAAAGAATTTGATTTCTTTTTTGTTATATCATATGGTAGCCTCTTCAAATGTATAAGCAAGTTTTGTTTTCATTCATTTAGAAAGGTACAGAAGCAGGAAAGGCAAGAGTTTTAGGATTTGAAGAGATTTGGAATGCACAGCGAGTATTTCCATATGCACATTAGTGTGTCCTCCTGTATCATAAACGTCCAGGAAATTCCACCACAATTAATCAGCAGGAATAGGTGGTGGAAAATAAGCAGGCAGCCAGGTATTCTGAGAGATGAGTGGAAGCAAATCACTGGCTTGCATCTTTTAGATTTTGGTCAGTTCGAGGGTAGATTTATTCTGCCTGTTTGCACAAGCCTCGTGCACACGGTTTGATAGAATTCCACTTCCCCGCTTAGCAGCAAGGTGCACTGGAGTCAGCGGACACGACTTTCTGGTCTGACATCTTGAATCTGGGATCAGGAGGAAAGCCTGAGCCGAAGCCAGACAGTGAGACGCAGGGCGGGCGAGCGTGCACAGTGCAGCCTGGACGCCCACGCGTGAGTGGCCGCCGTGACATCTACACTGTCATCCACCGTCAGGGCAGCAGGCAGCTCCCACGTGTCCTTTTCACCACGCACTCATCTTCAGTGTTTTGCTGATTTTTCCCAAAGTGTCTACTATCTCTAAGTAATTTTCAAAAGGCATTAAATGTTGCTAGTACGATCATTGTTATTGTTTACCTGAAAATTTAGATGATTGTACAGGAAAGAATAGACATACAGTACTAGTGTTAAACATATGAAGCATTAGAATCAGGCAGAGATGGGTTTGAAACAGATGAATAATGGAACACATCTGCGAGTCACATGAAAATCTGAATTACTAGTAATTGGCATTCTTTAAATTTAGAAAACATATTATCATCCTACAAACAAGTAATTTTACCCATTACTACTTTAATTTAAATACAGAAACCAAAAAAGCTTTAGTGTAAAAGTTTCTTTACATAGAAAAGGATAAACCTGAGACACTTCTTGTCTAGGTAAATGGATCTACATCAAGAACATACTCTTAAGTGAAATAAATCAGACACATGTGAGTAAATATCACATTGTTCCTCCAGTATAAGAAACCTAACATGTAAATAAGAACCAAAACGTATAATAGAGACCGTAAAGTTGAAGAAAATTTTCAAAGAGGAAAAACAAATGGGGAAAGAGGAGGTGAAAGGGAAGGGAGGGAAAAGGAAAAGAAAGGAAAAAGAGAAAAGGTAGTCACATAGTTTTGTACAAAATTTTAAAAAGCTTTTACATTCAGCAGATTCATATGAAATAAAAATAGTGTGCAACTAAAAAAATGTACTTTGAGATTCTGTCATGTTATTGCACTCATTTGCAAATAAATAAATAAATCCTCCAAATACAAGTTAAATTGGGAAATAAGAAAATCTATGTTCCACAAGTTATGAGGATTTGGACTCTCAAATGTTGATTCCTCCATTAAATGTCGCAGGAGCCCTGTCAAAGCCTACTCCTATAATGATGCAACCTGAGTGTCACAAACATCCCCACTTCCCACCAAACCCAGGAACATATTTATAAATGAGCATGCAAATCACTTCCAATTGGCACTGCCCCCTAAACTACTTCAAATTCAGTTTCAAATTCATCATTCTTACACTGATTGCTGCACTTATTTGTTACAATGATCAAATTCAGTACAGAAGATTTCAGTCCAGGTGGTAATCTACATGACCAAAAGGGTTCATGACAGGGAATCAGCACCTTTTTGAACACGTTATGTACACACAGGAAAATATTCCTACTCCTGTAGACTATAATTCATGTTACTGTGTTCATCTAAAAGAATGTTCAGACTGGCTCCAATCTTTTCCATCAGAGGTCTAGACATGAGACACTTGCCCCTTCTGAATGAATGTTTATCCTTCAAACATGATTTTTTTTCTGTAAATATCTTGGATAATTTAACATCAAATAACATCTCACATCTTGAAATATCATTTGAGTTTATATACTTTTTAGTGGACATCTTATTATACGTTGTGATTATTAACTTTAACCATATTTTCAAGAATTGAGGATCATTTAAAGTGAACCTCAGTCTTACTATAAATCAAGTAAAAGTAATTTTAGGGACTGTTAGGCATTTTCTGGATTATCAATTAAATTATCAATTCGTACCGGGCATCAAGAATCGCATTCATCCTTTCCAGAATTTCATGAAAATTTATGATTTAGATATTGAAACACTTTCATGTTTTTGAAAAGTACATTGCAAGTATTTAAGGAGCACACTCTCTTTACCTTTTAGTTGTTGGTGGTGGTTTTTTGTTTTGTTTTGTTTTGGTGCTGGGGATTGAACTCAGGGCCTTGAGCTTGCAAGGCAAGCGCTCCACCACTGAGCTAAATCCCCAGCCCCTCTTTACCATTTCTTAGGGAAAAACATCTATTGATCAGATACCATTCGTCTATCTCTTAACCTCATGTCACTTAAATAAAAATTCCTTCTGAAATTCTCTTGTTAAAAGCCCCTCTAAAGTCACGAATTGCTTGCTCTTGTATTTTACTACTTTAAACACTTTCTGAAGAGCCCAAACTTCATATAAAAAATAAAAGGCATTTGCAGTACGCGCCTTATCTCCTTTCACCAGACCGGGTGGCTGCCGAGTCTTAGACGCAAGCTGAGCACAGCCGTGTTTCCGGCCGCCCCTCCGAACGTCGTCCGGCAGCCGCACACTCACCTCCGAGCGCTGTGCTGCTCGGCAGCGACACCCACCGAGGACTCCGAGGCCCCCCGATCCGGCCCCTCCACAGGAGGCGGCTCGTCCTCGCGGATGTGTTCACGCGGGAAGGTCCACCGGGACTCGGACCCCAGAGGCCGAGTCGGAAGCACGCAGGCTGGACC
>PVJO010032448.1:0-13182 GCA_004026905.1 Hystrix cristata | reverse complement strand
GGCTGCCCACGGCGGGCTCCGGACCGGCCCGCGTCGCCGCGCGGGGACCGACAGCACCCGGGTCCCGCCGCCGGCCCGCCCCGCCCGCAGCCGGAGGGAACCGGAACCGAGCGCGACCCCGACGCGGAGCCCGCAGCGCAGGCGGAGGCCGGTCCGTCAGGCGGCTCGGCGGTGCCCGCAGCCCGCTTCCCGCGTCTCCCAGCCCCGCGCTCACCTCGGCCATCTTCCCGCTGCCGGCGTCTCCCGGAGTCTGCCCGAGGAAGCCTCGGCACGCACGACCGCAGCGCCACACAGAAAACAGCGCAGGGAAAATGGAAGAATTCCTGCATCCAGAAGAAATAGTCAGACCCAGGCGCAAGCGCAGTCCGTCCCACACCTCCTCCCAGCCAAGATGCTGATTTGACAGTTTAAAGGCCCTACCCCTTTAGTGTCTGAGTGACAGCCGGGCGAAAAGGCAAGTGATCAGCTAGAAATGGCTTCTGCTTAGGCTTGTAGCTGCCAGGACATTTAAAATTCAACGGCATTCTTCCACCCCACCCCACAGGAGTATGTGCGTATGAGAGCATGCATGTATTTGTGCGGGTGTGCGGGTGTGTGTATGCGCGTGTGTGTCTATGTCTAGGAGGACCAACTCAGAACCTCAAGCACTATAACCAAGTGTTCTTGTAGGGAGTTCCATCCTCAGCCCCTGAGGGCATTTTCAAACCTCCTTTTCTGCAGTTAAGTACCTTCCTAGTGTGAAACTAATCTCCAGAACGGTCTTCACTTTGCAAGACTGGAAAGACCTATCAAGAAGCTGCCAGTTGCCGTTGTGGGCGGTACAGTTGTGGCGTAGAGTTCTGACATAAGATGCTTGAGATCCTGGTTTTGATTGGCCCGTTTCTATAAAACAGAACCTTTCTCTTCTGGACTCTACTCAACTCTTGCGCCCAGTTTTTCTTTCTGACTCTGAACTGGGGTGCTTCATATAAAGTAGGGCGATAAGGTACTTCAACTTTTTCTCTTTGGCTCATTTCGCTTGTTACAATATCCTCAAACTGCAAATGTCATGGCAAGTGTCAGAACACTCTTTTTTCTTTCTTTCGCTTAAGGCTGGGAATTGAACACAGGACCTTGCTTATGCTAGGCAAGAGCTCTACCAACACTGAGCAACGTCATCTCCCTGGATTCATTTATTTATTCATTTTTTAATCAAATACAAGGCGGCCCAGACTTGCCCAGAAGGGCCTCAAACTTGGAATTTTCCTGTTTGTGTCTGTTGAGATGATTATAGGTATCTGCCACAGTGCCTGCCAAAATACAGTCAGATTTTGGTTCTCGAGCATAATTTCTTCTGGAAACATGCTTGTAATCCAAAGCACTAGTATAGCAAAGTGAATTACCCCCTAAGTAGTAATGGAAACTCAGATGATTCATTCCAGAATCCAAAAATATTCGTACAAAATCATTATAACACTGTACTATAATACAAAGTAATAAAGAAACTAAAAAATGTAAAGGAAAATGAACAAATTAGCTAGTGCTTAACCTTTGAAAAGCTTCCTGGCTGGTATGAGGGAGAAAAGACAGAGGAGCATTATTGTGCAGGACGACTTTCATGATCACTAGTAGAATCACTGCCCTCTGTTGGCTCAGTGGAAACCTTTTCTTTTCGTGTCCTTTAACAAGGACACTTGCTTTTGCTTCCCTTGGAAGATTTCACAGAAATGTGACATTGCATTCTTGTTGAACAGATTCATCCCTTGCAATATTACTTATTTTGATGGTGCTTTTCTACAGAGTGTGTAGTGTTTCCCACATTTTACACATCTCCCTAATCTGCTCTGAAGTGAAGTATTCTTAAAACCTTTTCTGCTCCTGCTCTGGAGACAAGATTTGCGTAGCCTCTTTCTTTTGGGAGACAATCACCAAAAATCCCACAGCAAGAGAGAAAGAGAAAGAGGACCATTGCTTCACTTGTGATCATGTGACATTCAGCATCGAACATACTACTCATATTGCAAGACATCACTTTATCAAGGGAAAATTTATTAGAATGGTGTGCTCATCTTGTGGAACACTCACAGAACATGTTACCCACAATCCGAGGTTTTAATGTCTTTGGCTTTTTCCATGTTGTTTCTCTCAGCAGCCACACTATCAATGACCCCAACATTGCAGGCACTTCCTTTCTGGCTAAACTGCAGATATTTCAAAATATTCATTTTGCTTTTTGCCATTAATTCTTACTGCCGGTATCAGTAAAAATGTTAGCAGTATGCATGTGGCAGCCTAAACTTTGGGCTGGCTGGAAATTTCCTACACCAGATAATTTAGTCTAGCATGCTTAAATTCAGCATCCTGCTAAATCTCAGGAGGTAGGCAAAATGAACAGTGTGTGACCTACAGTGCAATTGCCCATGGAGCCCTCGTCTTATTCCTGATTTTTAAGGGAAAGCTTTCAGCTTTTCTCCATTTAATACGATGTCAGCAATAGGTTGTTTTTTGTTTTGTTTTGTTTTGTTTGGGGTTTTGTTTGTTTGGAGACAGGGTCTCACTATGTAGTTCAGGCCGGCCTTGAACTCACTATATTGCCCAGGCTGGCCTTGAACATGCAGCAATCCTCCCGCCTCAGCCTCCCAAGTGATGGGATTACAGGCATGCCCACCATGCCTGGCTTTAAAGATTTGTTGCATTCTGTTTGTCAGAATCTTGTTGAGGTTTTTTTGTGTCCATGCTCAATAAAGAGATTGGCATATAGATTTCTTTTCCAGTTGGTTCCTTACCTCGTTGTGGAATCAAAGTAATGCTAACGTCTAGGAATGAGCTGGGAAACACTCCTCCCCTTTCATTTCCATTAAAGATTTTGAGGAGTACTGGTGTTGTGTGTTTCTTTTTTCCAGGGCTGTTCACGGCTTTTATATCTTCCTCATTGTTTGGGTTATTCATGTGTCTAGGAATCTGTCCTTTTTTGCAGATTCTCCATTTTCTGGAGAATGGATTTTCAAAATTGTTACTAATCATCTTACGGATTTTTGTGATATCTGTTGTAATTTTGTTTTTCACTTCTAATTGCATTGACATGGATCTTTTCTTTCCTTCTTTTCAGAAATTTAGCTAAGTGTTTTAGTATTTCTTCTTTTTAAAGAATCAGTGTTTTAATTGATTTATTCTTTGCATTTTAGACTAAATATTATTAATTTCCACTTTGATTGTTAGCGTTTCCTCTCTTGTACTTATTTGAATTTAGAGACAGGAATGAGAACTGAGAATTAGGAATTGAATTTAGAATTCCTGTTTTTGTAGGCCATTGAATTTTATCATTAGATTATTTATTTGTTTTCCTCTATTTTTATAATGTGAACTTTCACAACAAACACTTTCCTCTCAGGGCAGCTTTCATTGTTTGCTATGGGTCATTGTATGTGACGTTGGCATTATTGTTCAATTCAAGATTTTCTAAACTTTCAGTTCAAACCTGGGCTCTGGGAGAAAGTGCTTCCCGTCACCTCCTTCTGAGCCGAGGTGTCCCTTTTGCTCTCCCTGTGGGCTTCAGCTCCCACTTCAGATGCCTGCCGAGTCCTCGGAACCCACGTCGCTCCTTCTTCTCTTCCCTAAATTGCTATATTCTAGCGTCTGGACGATGAATCTTGGAGAGGCTGTTTCTCTGCTGCTCACCCCTCCTCCATCTTCCTGGGAAGTCCTCTGTCCTTACAGTTTTTATGATTAGGCCTACTTGGTCATGATGTATGATCTTTTCACTGATTTCTTGCATTTGGCACTACCTCGTTGAAGATCTTTGCCTCTGTGTTCATTAACATGATTGCACTATAATTTTCTTTTTTAGTTGAATCCCTGTCTGTTTTTGATTCAATGTAATGTGAGCTTTCAGGGATGCATTTGGCAGTACTCCTCTCTTTTAAATTTTGTTAAAGATTTTGAGGAGAATTGGTATTAGAGCTTACCTGATATTCTAGAATTCACTGGTAAATATATTGGGTCACAGGCTTTCCTTAGTTGGAAGGTTTTTTAAACTACTGTCTACATTTCCATGCATATTATTGTATTATTCACAGTTTTCATATGTTTTTGGTTTTGTTTTTATAATATATATGATCTAGGAATCTGTTCATTTCTTCTGGATTCTCCAATTTATTGGAGTACTGACTTTGAAGTAACTAATAATCTTCTGAATTTTGACAGTGTCTTTTGTGATTTTGCACTTCATGTTTAATTGCACTGTCATAGTTCTCACACTTCCTGTTTTGTGAAGGTTGATTGTGGGTTTTTCTGTTGTTAGTGCTGAGGTCCTGTTGTCTCACTGGTTGTGGGACTGGCTCAGTTTCAGTGCTAGGACCTGTCCTTGGTTTCTAGATCAAGGAACTTTCACAACGTGTTAGCCAACTATGAGGACATCTGGGCTATAATGTTCAGGACTGCTTCTCTAGGTACTGTCTTGGTGTTCCCTTTCTCTAGCCTTCTAAACTGTCTTCATTTTCTGCCTCATATTCTTCTTTTCCACAATTGCAAGCCTCATTCCATTATTCCTTTTGCTTCATTGCATGTTTCTATTCATTCACCGGCCTGAGCTATTTCAACACTTTCTGTTGGAGACCAGGCTGCACAGAGGTAGGACTCCAGGAAGCCTACACCCGGGTGACCAGGCAAACCAAGTCAACTGAGGAGGAGACGTCCTGTACCCAAGGACTCTTCCATGTGTTGTTCCAGGAGTTATTGGTTTCTTGCAGGCTGAGTTGAAAACAGTTTTCTCATTTGCTAGAAGCTACGTGCTATAGTCATATGTTTCTTATTAACTAGGAGGTCATATGTTATACTTTTAACTGACTGATGCTTACAGACAGCTTAGCATTACTCAGAAATTAATGATCAGCCTATGTGTTTTCCTGAGATTGTACTTATGTCACATTGCTAATAAAAATACAGGGTAGCTGGGCACTGGTATCTGAGTTCCTTCTCAGATCCCAGCCACCCTGTATCCACATTTCAATGTGGACTCCGAGTCCTTCAATGCACCTCTCCCTCTGATCTCCTCAATTACTCCTTGGCAACTGGAGCCTGAACAGGGACCTGAAAGTGGAAGCTCAGTAATCTTGTGTGTGGTTAGACGGTACACACTCTGACACAGATTTGGGACTGTGTCTGGTGGACTGGTTGTTAAGGTTGGGTAACAATGGGGCATAATTCGTCATCTTCAAATCATTACACTGTCCTTCTAAAATGTTTATTGAAACAAGCTGGAGCAACAGTCAGTAATGACCAGATTGAAGAACTTTTGAATTAGATTTTTAAATTTTGTCCATGTTTCCCAGAGGAAGGCATTTTGGACACAGAGACATGGGAACGTATTGGACAAGTTTTACAGAAAGAGCACAGGCAGGGTTCTCATACCCCAGAAAATGCTTTTTCCATGTGGTCACTTATCAAGACCACACAAAAGCCATTTCGTAACTCAGGAAATAAATCAAAAGTAATAGTGCCACTGCATTGTGGAACCCAGTATGAATTTCCCATGCCTAATGCATCCCCACTTCCCACACCATTGATAACCCTTTCAAGGAATCTGATCATAAATTGTCCAGTGATGTTACATTAAATAAATTGACCCCTTTGCAACAGGCTTTTAGTAGATATAAAGATTCCACTACCTTGGAATATGTGGATGACTTGTTGATTTTTCCTGTTGTAGAACAGGCTAAAATGAATCTGAGTAATAGATGTCAGCTGATTTATGAAATGTTATCAGGAACAGGGCCCTGTACTAATCCCTTGGCTCAGCTGACATATGAGAGAACATTAGTTGGAGCCTATGAGCAAGTTGCTAAATGTTGTAGAAGGGCATGTGATAGTGACAGATTCTCGCGAGCTAATGGACTCATTCACTAAGGTTTTGCAGAACCCCAATTAACCTTTTACAGAATTTGTAGATCGTCTTGCTATGCAAGTAGAAGACAAATTAGTAGCCCTGCTGCTTCTGATATTCTCCTGGAACAGTTGGCTTTTGAAAACGCTACTGAGGATTGTAAAATTGCTTTGTGACCTGTACAAGCTAGGGAACTCTTGATGATTTTCTTAAGCTATACTAAAATGTTAGAACTCAATCCTATAAACAAGCCATGCTTGCTGAAGCTATATGCTAGATGAAAGCATGTCTGTCAACTTACTAATTATAACTCAAATGTTATTCATATATCATTCGATAAACAGCAATTGCAATTGTGGAAAAACTGCCTCTCCTGGCACATTCCTTTGGATGATTACATTAGAATGGTGCATAATCACCTCCCTTCTTACAAATTATTACAGCTTACCCTTCTAACCCATTTTGTTTAGTCCCAAGTAACTAAAGACAAACCTATTCAAGGAACTCCTACTTACCTTACTGACAACTCCAGCTTGGCCACACAGGTGTTATTGGCCCAGAAAGCAAAGAGGTTGCACAAACACCATTTACCTTAAAAACTGACAATGGCCCAGCAAGCACTACTAAAATTTTTACTGACTTCTGTTCTTTATAGAATATTTATCATAGGCCTAAAATTCCCTACAACTCCACAGGACAAACAATTATTGAACGGGCTCATTATGTCTTAAAATACACCTATTAAAACAAAAAGGGGGAAGAGGAGGGAAATCCACACAAGTCACATGATACCTTATACTTCGTACACTCAGGCTTTTTCTACCCTGACAAGCTTCAACCACAGATTTGACGGATATAATTTACAAGGACCTGTCCCATTACTAATGAAGGGAAGAAGATATTGTTGTGTCTCAACAGGTGCTGGACCTCACTGACTGCTCAGCTGGAGGATTAAGCCCTGCTCTGGGCTTAATGAGTCAAACCCTTACACCAAAAGAAACACGGGAAGTGACCCTTGAGGATGCAAGTTAGTCAAGAGACTACAGCCGGCAGATCCAAATGAATGAACACCCCAGCCCCACAGTTAACACGTTCCATCGATCATCTAGGGAAAACTTAAGAGCCTGACAAAAGGCAGAGAGAAAATGTTCCATGTGCTCCATGTATGACAGACCCATACTCCATGTACACCAAAGACTCTTCCTCACCACAGTCACTCCTGTATTGTGGATGTTTTTCATTTATCACATCAATTGTTTCACTGTATTGATGCTACTGTTGTGTCTAATCACTCTGTTATGATAGTGCAAAGAATGGCAGCCACTTGGCTCCCTGTAATCTCATGGAACCTTGGGAGGCTGCCCCGGGAATATATTTAATTGTCAAAGCTTTAAACCAAATTACCCAAATTGTCCACTTTAAACCAAATTGTCCAAATTGTTCAAAAGTCTTTCTTGGATTGCTTATTATGGATATTTCTTTGGTCATTCTTTTGACAGTCAGAGCCGTAGGAACTGCTGCCTTTGTGAAAACAATACAAACTGAACATTTTGTTAATGTCACTCAAATGTAAAATACTCAACTCAGAATTGATTCTCCATTTATAATTGAAGTAGTCAGAACAAAAATCACTATTATGTGGGTGGGCGGAATTAAAATCTAGGAGGGGATTGCTGGTGGAATTGCCTCTTTAAATCCTTTCAAATATTTAAAACTCATGTATTTGCCTTGTTTGGAGCTGGAGTTATAACTGTAATTCTTTGCCTGTTGATTTGTGCACTCTGTCAAGTCAGACAGTAACGCGTTACCAAACAAGAACAACTAGTTCCTAAATTGGTCATGTTCACTTTGATACAAAAACAAAAAAGGGTGACATGTTGGAGACCAGGCTGCTTAGAGGCTTGATTCCAGGAAGTGTACACCCAGGTGACCGGGCCAACCGGGTCACCTGAGAAGGAGACGTCCTGCACAAAAGGACTCTTCCAGGTATTGTTCCAGGAGTTATTGGTTTCTCCCAGGCAGAGTTGAAAACAGTTTTCTCATTTGCTAGAAACTATGTGCTATACTCATATGTTTCTTATTAACTAGGAGGTTGTTATGGTTTGTGTCTAGATGTCCCTCCAAAGTCTCATGTGGTAAGAGATAGCTGGATCTAGAGTGTGTGATTACTAAATTGATCCATTGATTGGTTTGGCATGGTTCTGCTGGGATCAAGGAGGTGAGACTGAGATTGGGGGAGGGAGTGCGGGCTGCCCTGGGGGCAGGTAGCCTAGATAAAAGATACAGGAAGAAGCTAACTAGCTGCTTGTTTACATTACTTATTTGCATACATTCCTTGCAATTCCTTACTTTGCTTTGCGGCCGGTCAGCTGCCAGTCTGCCACGCCGCCCCGCCGCCTCGGACCCAGCAGACTATAGACTGAAACCTCTACAGACTGTGAGCTAATAAACCTTTCTTCCCCTAACTTTGGGTGTCGAGTATTCTGTCCCAACAACGAGAGAAAAGTAACTAAAACAGAATTTGGTACCAGGAGTGGGGTTGTTGCTGGGACTATACTTGACCATGTGGTTTAGCAGCCTTTGGAGTTGGCTTGCGGGAAGAAGAATTAAGAAAACTTTAGAAATGAGGAAATTTACTGGTACAGACCAGGCTCAGGAGGTTTCTGCTGGGAAAAAGGACTGTGTTGGCTGTTAGACTCCAGACCATGTATATTATGGCTTGGCAGAAAGTTTGTCTGAATTTTGCTTGTGTCCAGAGACTTTGCCTGAGACTAAGGGTGGCGGACTAATTAATCTTACAAAAGAAATTTCAGGGCAGTCTAATGTTGAGGTGGTGACATGGCTATTGTTGGGGGCTTTCAGCCAGATTTATGTTGAAAACCAAGAACAAACAGCCCAGCAGAATGATTCAAAATGTTGTGAGTTTGCCCATAAAGGAAGCGCCAGTAAAGTTGTGGCCTGCAAAGATGGAATGAAAGAGAGACTCGTTGCTGAAGAAACCAGCAAGGAAAACCTGGGTATTTCAAAAGATGGAAGAAAAGATGGCCCAAGGGCATCACAAGAAACAGCAGAACTCCAGCCTTTGCAGCCTCGGAGTTGGAAAGGTAAAAGATTTTGCTTTGAGAAGAATGCCCCAGAGCACCATGTTCCAGAATGGCGGTGGCCTAGGGAAGTTGTTCCTCGAGATTTGGTTCAGAACACTCAACAATCCAGGCACATGACCACCACAGACAAGCAAGAAGGAAGCCTGGTTTCTGCTCCAGCTGGCAGCAGACCCTGGCGTCATCCTTGTGGCCCTGGTTTTAGGTTCGTGCAGAATGCAAGAGTTGTGGGGTCAGGAAGGCTTCCACCCAGATTTCAGAGGAAGGCCTGGAAGGACAGGCAGTGTGCCCCTGAGAGGGCAGTGTGTGAAGCTGTGAAGGTGAAGCCAAAGGTATACTAGAGACCCCAGAAGTTTAGAGAAGCCAAGAATGTAGATCACCTGAGGAAAACTACATCAAGGGAGCAGAACCAGCCCAAGAGAGAAGCCATGGGAGCTGCCACCACCAGAAGTGCCATAGAGGTGGAGCCACCTAAGCCCCTTAGAATTCAGACTTCACCACAGATTGCTGCACCTGAAACTACAGGACTTAATGTTTGCCCTGTGGGATTTCAGAATTACTTGGGTCCTGTTCCTTTATATCCCCCTATTTATACCTTTTGGGATAGTAATGCTTATCTTGTGCCATTATATGTTAGAAGTGTTTAACCTTCTTTTCATTTGTACAAGAGCTTGCAGCTAAGAGTTTGCCTTAAATCTCAGAGGAGATTTTAGATTTAGACTTTTCAGCAATACTGAAACTGTTAAGACTTTGGCAACTCTTGGAGATAGACTAAATGCCTTTTACATAATGGGCTATACATGAGTCTTTGGGGGTCCAGGGGCGGAATGTTATGGTTTGTGTCTAGATGTCCCCCTAAAGCCTCATGTGGTAAGAGATAGCTGGATCTAGAGTGTGTGATTACTAAATTGATCCATTGATTGGTTTGGCATGGTTCTGCTGGGATCAAGGATGTGAGACTGAGATTGGGGGAGGGAGTGCGGGCCGCCCTGGGGGCAGGTAGCCTAGATAAAAGATACAGGAAGAAGCTAACTAGCTGCTTGTTTACATTACTTATTTGCATACATTCCTTGCAATTCCTTACTTTGCTTTGCGGCCGGTCAGCTGCCAGTCTGCCATGCCGCCCCGCCACCTCGGACTCAGCAGACTATAGACTGAAACCTCTACAGACTGTGAGCTAATAAACCTTTCTTCCCCTAACTTTGGGTGTCGAGTATTCTGTCCCAACAACGAGAGAAAAGTAACTAAAACAGAGGTTATACGTTATACTTTCAATTTATTGATGCTTACAGACAGCTTAGCATACCTACCCAGAAATTAATGATCAGCCTACATGTTTTCCTGAGATTGTACTTACATCACATTGCTAATAAAAGTACAGGGTAGCTGGGCCCTGGTATCTGAGTTCCTCTCAGACCCCAGTCACCCCTGTATCCAAATTTCGATGTGGACCCTGAGTCCTTCATTGCACCTCTCCCTGTGATCTTCCCCTCAATCGCTCCATGGCAGGTTTCCACTTAAATCTCCAATAACCTGTGCAAAATCACATGCTATTTCTACTAAGGAAATATTGCTTGAATACTGGCTATGTTCCATGCAGGTACTACCTACTCTCATTTTTTTTTTCTTTTATGGACTGAATATTTCAGTCCCCTCTAACATTTATATGTTGAATACTTAACTTCAAATGACCCTCATTGGACAAATCAATTGACAATTGTGAACACTATTCGTACAAATGTAGAATGAGTGCAGACAGCAAATAATAGTCTTTATAAAAGATCAAATAAGAATTTTTTTTTCCAAAATGGAAGAGTGGTGAGTGACAGTTCAGCTTCTCTGAGATTTTTTAATCCAAACACCAGAAAATAACAACTTGAGAAAAAAGAATGTGAAAGAGAAGTGGGTCCCCAGGAATCAGGAGTAGACTAACAGGAAAATGAAAATCTACAGAGAAACTAAAGAGAGGAACTCTAATTCAGAGAAGGGAATGAAATGCTCTGGACTTTCTCCTTGGCCTGACTCCGCTGGAGTAAGGCGAGCAATGGCAGCCCTAGAAGGCTCCAGGGAGAAATGGTAGTGATGTGGGCAGGAGGTTGTTGTGATCTGCAGGGACAGCCAAGGGTTTTGCTGACTGGACTCCTTCCTCATGCAAGAGCTGGAGAGAGATCCCAGTGCAGATGCTCACTATTTGCCTAGAGAGAGTGCAGGGTTGGGAGCCCTTCCAGAAAAGGGTTGAGTGTTTGAGTCTGTGACTCAGAACAGCTGCAGAATGGTTTTGCTTCAGGGTTCCTGGTGTTACTCGCCCACAGTCACTGGGAGACAGCCAAGGGCACAGCCGTGGTCAGAGAGTGGGCTGGAAAGAGGATTTTGAACTTGGGCCACTAAGGATACAGGCTGTACCCACCACAGGCGGAGGACAGGCCTGGCTTGAGATGCTCTGGATTTGAAAGTCTTGGCACTGAATATTTGAGCTAGGTGTGATGTTGGGTGGTGAAGGACCCCCTCCCTTGATGGCAGCTGTTTAATGCCTGCCTTGTCATGAGCTCTTTCTCCTCTGCCGTTTCTCTCTTTCACGCCACCCTGTGCTGGAGTCAGCCAACTACAGACTGAAACCTCTACAGACTATTCAGCTAAAATAAACCTCTCTCTGTTTAAATTGTGTATGTCAGGTTGAAGAGGAAAACTAAAATAACTTGCACTGTGTTCTGCTTCTGTAAGCCTGCCTTGTAACCCCACCATCACCATAAATTACCACAGACAACTCACAAGGCGAAGAGCCATGAAACTTAACTATTTGGAACTACCTGGGACTTAAGATTTAACCCACACCTTCCATGTTGTCTGCTTCCGTGACTTTGCTTGCTTCTGTAGCTTTGTCTGCTTCTGTAACCTTGCTTGCTTTACTATTTTGAAAACAAAGTCATGCAATTCTTGAGAATTTAGCCCCCCTATATAAACCCAAGAATTTCTTTGTGGAGGGCTCAGGCTCTAAGAGTATTAACTCCCCTAGGTCCACTGACATAAATAAACCTGAGTTCACCACACTCTGGGTGGTGCTTGCTTTTCTTGGTGAGCTGAAAATATTTTTTCCACAACATTTCTGTAGGCCCCAGCGAGATTACCAACCATGCTGGCCCTTTGAGCCACTGGTGCTGTGGAGCAACCATGCTGGGGTGGAGGGGCCCCCTGAACTGAACGAGGTGGCACACTGTTAGATGGTATTTCAGGTCCACCTTTGCCAGGGGCTCCAACTCCCCAGAGCAGTCAACCCTGAACAGACTTAATAGAGAGAGAGAGCAACTCATCTGCCAGAACTTCAGAATTAAGGTAGGGTCTTGGGAACTGGTAACAGGGCCCCAGTCAGGTCAGGTTGCACGGAATCAAGTCCTGCCCCACTGGGCAGAAGAGGAGGCTTGATCCCCCTCCTGGTGGGTCTCCAGTAAGGAGACAACTATCTGGCTGTGCTGAAGGTAACCAGTGGAGAAGACTGGCCACCTATCTGGTCTGGGATTCTCATTAGGAGGGTCACTTAGGGAGCTTCCCAAAGGGGGAAGGCATCTGATATCTGTTTTAACCTCTGAGTGTGTGTATGAATGGTCTTCTCTTTGGAGGGGCACCCTACCCTTGCTTGTCTTGCACCATCACTGCAGGGTGGGTTACACAGAGAGGAGGGACAAATAACAGTAATTAGGCAAAAAACGTCTGTGTCCTAATGGCCCTTTCCTTCTTGGGCTCTTCGCCAAAAATTACTTCTTTGAAATTTTAAAGGCTCACCTTCTCCCTCCCTCGGGTGTGCTTCTGAGCTGCTTTATTGATAAATTAGGCTATCCCTGAAAAGAGTGTCTCTTGTCAGGCTGGCCTCTTCCTGCCACGCTACTGGTCCATCAAGCTCCTCTAAGTGGAGTGGCACTTGCTGTGGGTGGTGCTCTTTTGAGCCCTTAATGAGGCTGTTTTTCTGTGTCAACACTTTTTTACAACAGCTGCGCATCCTGGAGGGCTTTAAACTCCTAGACTGAGGAGCAAACTACACGCCCTCTGGTCACTTTCCCCCTTGGTGCCTCTGAGAATCTTGCAGGCCCTGGAGAACCCCCCTAGAGCACTGATTCCCCTGAGGGTGAATTTGTCCTTGCCTGCGTCCTTCAGGACCAGAACCCCTTTCTCGCTTGTCTCCCTGAGGCACTTAGAGGTTTAAGCCATTTTTTAAGAGGTTCACAGTCA
>PVJO010032447.1:0-13156 GCA_004026905.1 Hystrix cristata | reverse complement strand
TAAGTGGAACACTTTAAAACTTGGGACACGTGAGTACTGAACCACGCCCCATGATGTCAATCACAGAATTGTGTGAAAACAAGGTCCTTTCACTAGTACGAATGTCTCCTAACATTCTATTACTGAAAATTACCCGATGTGAACATTTATTGCTGCAGAATTAACAAATGGACCAGTCAGTACATTCATAGGCAACATGCTTAGTTCTCAAAACTAAAACATTTTAGATCTTCTCAAAAAAGTATAAGGGAAGAAAAGAAAACACAAATTGCTAATGCTATTGTAACCTTGGAGGCAGAAAGTGGAGTTTATGAAGGGTGAAATAAGTAACTAAATGATGCAGCTCAACTACTTTTACTATGTAAGTGAAATGCAAAAGAGCTTGATAGGGAACTCAACAGAAAAAATAAAAAAGAAAGGAAAGGAAAATAAAGATGCATCAAGTCTATAAGAGGTTTTGAGGAAGCCATGGCAATAATTTTAATGTTTATCCAAAAAGGTCATGACATTGCATAAATCAAATTATATTGATTTATTTTTCCACTGATTTACCTTTTCCATTTGAATAATGGGACATGTATGTAACACATCTTAATTCTTTTTTTTTTTTCTTTTTTCTTTATCATTTCCTATCCCTTTGCTCCCTTCCCACTTCCTCCAAATCTTGGTCCCCTTCTCATTTGAGAAAGCTCAATTTTCATAATTTTTCTCTACTGTTGTTTTTCCAACCCCTTTGCTTCCTTTCCCTTTCTATCCCTCCATCTCTTGCTCCCACATCCATTTGAAAAAGATCTCTCTACTTCCTATTTATTTATCTTCTATTTCGATATATATTTTGTTTCTTATATAAGACAAACCATGAGATATTTAAGCTTGTGTGTTTGACTTATTTTACTTAATATTACGGTCTTGAGTTGCATCTGTTTACCTATGAATGCCTCAAGTTTATCTCTCTTTATGGCAATTGTACTCCATTGTGTATAAGTCCACATTTTCTTTATCCATTCATCTGTTGACTTGGGAAATTTCAAGGTTTAACTATTATGAATTGTGCTGCTATAAACATGGGCATGTATGTCTCTCTGTAAGATGATCTTTAACTCTTCCAGGAAGATACCTAGAAAGGGAATAGCTGGCTTAAATAGAATTTCTATTTTTAATTTTTAAAAGTATCTCCATACCGATTTCCACAATTTTTATTTCAAGCAATATAAAGTTATTTTAATTAAATCAAGTTAGTTACTTTGAGGCCATCGTTTGCTTAGGAATATTAAGACTTTCATGTACTACAATTAAGGTTGCATGAGATTTAGTAAGCTCCTTCTGTAACCAAAATTTTTCTGTTTTCTGTAACTATATTTCCATTATAGAAACTAGTACTTTTTCCATGCCATTGTATCTTCCACAGCATAAGAATAATGTGCCATTGATTTATTTCCTTCATTTAATTTTCCATCATATCTTAGTCTGCTCAGGCTATTATCACAAAATGCCATAAATTGAGTGGTTTATGAACAACATTTATTTATAAAACTTTCGGAGCCTGGAAAGTCAAATGTCAAGGGAGACTCAGTGTCTGGGGAGAACCTGTTTCCTTGTTCTGTGAAAGCTCCTGTAGGCTGTGCGTGCCGTGTGCTCACATGACCAAAGACTCCTAAGAGGCTCCCTGCAGCATCTTCAATTCAGGATAATCTTGTTCTTGAGGCTCTACCCTCGTGACTGAATCACATCCGAAAGGACCTGAACTATTATTAGTACTATCATCTTGAGTGTTAGCGTTTGGAATACAAATTTTGGAAGACACAACAGTCAGACCACAGAGGACATCATAATATACATTTAGTTATAGAAGTAGCAACTGTTTTTCTCCTATGTATTCTGAAAATTGCTCTTCACTTTTATACTAACTCTTTGTGCAGACTAAGAGCAATATAAAATTGTAAATAAATTTTTAAAGCAAAGTAAAATTAATCAATGAATCACAGTATAAAGGAGAAAATAGTAATTTTTAGTCTTTTCCCATTTAAAACATAGTAGCATAGGGGTTTAGAATTTTTATATGCTTCATTACAGTACAATTTCACTTTGATTGGTTTTATTGAGATCACAAGTCTGGTTTCTTCTTTTATTTATTTATTTATTTTATTTTTTTTGTGGTGCCTGGGATCAAACTCAGGGCCTTGTGCTTGCAAGGCAAGCACTCTAATCACTGAGCTAAATCCCCAGCCCCGGTTTCTTCTTTTAAAATACCTTTCTGGAGGAATGAGGAGTTATCCTTTTATGCATAGGGAGCTCGTTTAGGAATGTGAAAATCCTTGAGATGGCCTGAAGTTGTTCCACGATTTGAATGTACTTAACACCACTGAAAAATGTCAAACAGGTAAATTTTATGTGAGTTATACTTTATTATAAATCTTTAAAGAAACAAGGAAAAATAATCTTTCATTTAAACAAAGTCTAGAGGTTCTGGAACTGTTATATTTCATACCTCATATCACCTTTGTGAAGTAGATAAAAAAAGCTCATCAGGTTGCTTCCTATAAGTTGTGAAGAAGACTTATTAGCAAGACAATTATAAGCTCAAAGAATTATTAGTGTTGAGGCTAAGCCCCACATGTGCAGAGTTTTTAGAAAAACCAACTCAGTGAGGCATTTTGTGCTTAGTCACACTGGAAGGTATAGTCTGCAGTAAGACTGACTTTAACATGAACAGGTAAAATGATTTGCTGTTCTTCTGCTCAAAAAACTGATTTTGTTTGATTCTGTTTATACATTGTTTCCTAACATGTAATAGATGATGTGTCCAGAACATAATCTACATACTTCATTGATTAATTTATTGGTTCATTCATTCATACAGATTTAAGTAGGAACAAATGATATGCCATGGAATGTGAGGTGCTGGGAAAATACAGATAAATTATAACACTCATAAAATTCCCAAATTCCCAAATGAATATTCTCATGCAAAATAGTTTCTTGTACACTGGAGCTTCTTTTATATACTACTATTGTAAACATAAACCTCTTCCATGTATTGTTTCATGGAAACTGAATTGGAAAACAGTTGTATTTGCCTCATAGATTTGCTGTGAGGTGTAAATGAGATAATGGATAGAAATTTTGCCTCAGTGTTTGGCACAAGTTTGTAATCAACAGATAGTAGCTGTTATTTTAATTATCAATATTATTTCATACAGCATAAAATGTCTTAGGTTCAGGAAAGAACAAAATTAAATATAAATATTTCTGTAGAACTATGACATAGGAAATGTAGTGGAGGACCAGATATCTACTTTCAGTTCTATGATTAACTTTTAGAGTAATTTGGAGATATTTACATAATTTTTACAGTAGTCTTCTCATTTGTTAAATAGGAAAATTTGTTTAAATACCTAGTACACTTCCCATTAACATTAAAAGTTTTACAACTACCTTACCACTTTGACTGCCATCTCAAAATACTGTAGTCTAGGTAGCTTACACAGCAGACATTTAATTTTTCACAATGATAAATACTAGAAATCTGAGACCAGGTTGCCTGCCTGGTCAGGTTCTAGGGAGGCCTCTCTTCCCTGCTTCCTAATAGCCGCTATCCCACTTGGTGCTCTCCGGTATATCTTGTCATAAGAACAGCATCCAATCAGATCAGACCTGATCCTCATGGCCTCATCTAGCTCTGCTTTCCCATTGGCCATCTTTACATACCACCGCATTGATGTGAAGGCTTCCATCACAGTAAGTACACATAGAATCATGATTTGTAAGGGACTACACTTTATCATCCAGGAGAAAAATTAGGATCCACTTCCAGCCTGCTCATATTATTGCTACCTTGTCTGGTGATTCATCTCTTCTGCTCTATTGGAGGGAGTCTAAGCAAAATCTCTTTCTACTCCATGTTCTTCTACCTGGAACAGTAATTGATGGGATTATGAGAAATGCTTCCAAGAAGACCAGAATACTCTTTGCAAGATGAGAACTGGGCCATAATAGCAAAGTTTCTTTCCTTCTTTTTGGAAGTTCGTATGGATATATGTGTGGGAGTACTCCAGAAACTCCCTACATGCTATCTATGGAGGAAATTTACAAGAGAACAAGCAAAATACAGCAAGAAATAGACACACTGGGTAAAAATAGCCTTGGTGATGTTCAAATTCCTGGTCCTATATATTCCTGAGGCAGATTCTTCCTCTGTGCGTGTGAATATATTTGTTTGTGTGTACTCTAAGGAAATGTTTTCCATCATTGGCTTTCTCCTATTTTTCTTTTCCTTGTTTGTGGTCCTGGAAATAGACTAAGAGCTTCATACATACTAGGTGAGACTCAGCCACTGAGCTGAGGCCCAACCCCTTCCACTGTCGTTTTTATATGAACTCAGTCAGATCAAAATCTCCCGATCTGACAATCAGAAGAGTACTGAGTTATTATAACATTATAGGTCTCCGTTGTTGCTTCACATTTAATTCTTCAGTTAGCACCATGATCGATGCATATTAAATGTGCCTGTCAATATGTTTCTTTTCAGTATTTGTGTCACAGTTAAAGAACAATATCTCTCTGCCGATCACGTGAGAAGCACACAGGACTTGAATCTGGTTAAATAGGTTTGGGCTCCAAGATCTATAAAAACTCTGAAAAACAAATCACACGTAATAAATCAACCTACGGTGTTCACAATAATTGTGCAAATGTTTAAAGATTATCACTCTATAATATTTCATGTGACCTCAGGCGCACATACACCTTATTAATAATTTAACCTCAGGCATAAGTAACACAGTCAGATATAGGAAGCTGCAACTGGTCAGGCAAAGGCTGTATCAGGAGTAGAATTTATTCTGCCTGTAGTTTTCAGAGAGACTCCATTTGAGAGCAAAGAGGGAATGGGTTTGGAGTAATCTTTAGAACTCATGGGACTCTAAGGAAGTATAATGCCAATGGCCACACTTCTACCCCTTCTACTAAACATTCAATGTAGCAAAAAACTGTAGCAAAAAAACTGGAAGACATCCTGTCCACACATCCCTTTGTATTCATATCTCATCAAAGGAGAATACATGCACAATTAGACGAGGACATAATGACAGCTACCTGTATTCATCAATGTGCCACTTACTCAAGAATGGAATGGGACTTGAAGAATGGACAACAATTGAATAATATTAATAGCTTGCAAAAGAACACAGGAAACATAATTCATTGTAAATGATTTTCAAAGGAAAATTGAAGATAAACTATAAAACAGAAACAGACTGTAATGTTAAGTAATTAAGCAGCAGCAAAAATTTACCAGAAGTTAAGAACTTGCTAAATTAAAGAAAACAATAAAGGAAGATCTGAAAGATCGCACCATGAAAATCTCCCAGAAAGTAGGGATAAAAATCAAGAAAATGGAAATTATGAGAGAGGCTAAATATTGATGATTTATTTAGGGTGTCCAATATTTTGTTTCATAAGATTAAGAAAATAAATTCGTTGAAATAATAGGAAACATTTTTGAAGGTGATATAGAGGATAAATTCCCAGAATTCGGTCAGACTGATATACAGCAAATTTTAACAAGATTCTTCCTTGCAAAATTTCAAAACATCACCAATTAAGAAAAGGTCATCTTCAGAGATATACACAGTGAATAGATACAGAAGAAAACTGTTATTTGGTACTAAACATCTCAGCAACGGCACAGAAGCTATAAATTGTAAAAACAAATCCTCAATGTCAAGAGAGCAGCTGTCACATACCGAAAATATTACCTCTAAAGAAAAATTTAAAATACACCCAAGAATACAGAAAACTTAATTCTTATACACCCCCCGAAAAGGTCATTTGAAAAAAAATTTTTTTTTGAAATAGAGAGGAATATTGCACTCAAAGAAGAAAGGGACCAAGTAACAAGTAAGGGAAAGAAAGTTCTGGTCTAATAGTCTCCCAGTCAGGTAGTTCTAATGAAGCCAGTTAAAAGTTAAGAAAATGTAACATATTTTCAGTAACATATGTATAATTTTCTTCTTAAAATAATTAATTTATTATAAGGATTCAGAAACTCTAGACTCCATATAATTATTGTCCAAAGTAAAATTGTGGAATTGTGGCGATAAGTGAATGGTTATTTTGATTCTCTATTTTTATTTATTTATTTTTCCAAAGACTGTTTTGCTTAAATGACAAGTTATAAATATAAAATACTTATGCTTATTTTGCTCATTTATATGTTTCTCCGCTTATTTCGATTAATTTTGGTGATTAAATGTGGCATATGTATAATTGGAGTCGGGGTGGCAGAGGCTGTTGCTTCCCTGTCTCTGTCCTCAATATTAAGGACCAGTTTATTCACAAGGGCCGTATATTACTAGGAAAACACATGGAGATGTACAGGCACTTATCCCTAAGACCGAACAGTACAAATTAAGAGGACAACATTTAAGTGTGTGTATTTTTTGTTGGAGTGGAGGTGGAGATAATAATAAATTACCAAGGGCCAGGGATTTAGCTCAGTGGTAGAGCACTTGCCTCGCAAGCACAAGGCCCCGAGTTTGATCCCCAATACCAAAATAAATAAATAAATAAATAAAATTAAAAAATAATAATAATAAATTACCTGTCTCTGCTGACTTCTACCTATTACCAAGTATTACTATATTAGCCAGTTATATAATAGTCTAGAAATATGGATCTCATTTTTTTTCTATTCAGGTTTAAAAAATAGCTCAAAATGAGTTATGGTAAAAATGCTGAAATTAATATAAATTATTCAGCTTACTTAGAGCTATTAGTCTTATAAACAGACACAATTACATTAAATATGTTTATGTGTATGGGCATATATACAAACACCCTTTGTGTTAAGACAAAAATGGCTTTTCTTTCCTTTATTCCAATCCTTCCAACCACGTAAGGAAAATTGAGATATAAAATTTCCATATAACTTTAGATATTTTCTAGTTATTACTTTTTAAAAAATTATATACTTAGTACCATCACAAAACTGAAACATACATTTTCTTCTCAAGTACATGGACTCTGGCCAGCATTCCTATTACCAGCACTTATTATTTATACTTTGCTTGACTAATAATGATGGTGCTCTACTGCTAACCAGAATTATTATATCCAACGTAAAGTCTCATTCTGGAAAAAAAAAAAAAAAGAAGATATAATTACATGGTCTGTAGTCCAAGAAAACTAGATATTTTTAAACATAAGAGGCAAAGATTAGCTTAAATAATTACAAGCCAGGGTACGTAACTTCTTAATTTTTTTTCTTTTGCTTCAAAATTTTTTGACCAGAATGTGACATAATTTGTCTTACATGTGAAGTGCAGTAATTACAGTTGTGAAAATTTTTCTCTTTAGACATATTTCCTTCCCTGGGCTATAAATTTAAATTATAATATTAAAAGTTAACTCTTTCTAACAGGCCTTTTCAGGCCTTTCTGAAGATCCAATCATTGCTTTGGCAACAGTGTTTATTTAGTTAATAACTGAATGATAATATAATCATTCACCATAAATACTGGATATTCTAACAGAATCTAATATAGAAAATATTTTCTAAAAGCAACAACTAAAAAGCAAAATAAAAATTTACTATTGAGTATTTTAAATTCTTGGTGTAGTATAGTTATGAACTGAGTGTTATAGACAAAGGGCACAGTGGGTATTTCTTCTCAGATATGTGGAAATGCTCACCAAGAAGAAAAAAGAAAGATTAAATCTTGCTAACCTGGGAAAAGAGCTAGACAGTTGGGCACTAAGTCACTACAGACAGAGTGGTAAGCATGTGGATTTTTTGAGGCAGAGTTATAATTGTAGTTGGGTTACAAAATGAAATTTAGGTCAAATGAAATGCAAAAGGTAGTTTTGGGAAGTTTATGAGAGGCACTTTGTAGGATATGCTGAGGAATTTAAATTACATGGAATTAGCCAAAGCTTACAATAGTCTTCTGAAAACTGGGGCATGATACCAGCTACAATTACACAGAGAATTAGACCCAGAACATTGCATGGACTTCAGAGACTGCTGGTCAAACACTCATTTCTCTCAGACTAATAACTATAAACTTCTTGAGTAAAGCACTCTGACATTTATTTGTAACTTCTCTTCTTGCAGAATCCATCAGAGAATCACAACAAATTACAGCTTGCATAGTGTCCTTGAAGTTTTTTTATTCACTTTTCAATCTGCTACTGTGGGGTTCTTGATTAATTTATAACAAGGATTTGTTAGTATTAACAAACTCTGTTCTGGGAAAGGATGGAATTTTATTTAGTGTCCTTGAAAAGCTATGAAGAATACATGTATTCCTTTAGGCAAAATGAAGATCAAACATTTTTTGTTGTTTCATTTGAGGAGAGAAAGGACATGAAGGAGAGAAAGGACAAGTATACTGTGTGAGAGCCTGAGACATTATTTCTTTGGTCTATGTGGTTTGCCGTGGTCTAACTTGATTGGAGAATCACTATATATATTTCTTTCAAATATCCTATTATGAATAAATTCATGGTATAACTAGCAAAATACTACAAAAGAATGTAAGCTATATCTACCCTGTGTGTTGGTTAAATGAAAAACTAAAAATGGCTGAACATGTAGTAAATGCTTTCAATAAAAGCATGAATCTCAAGTTTAATATGCATAGATTTATTTGATTTTTTACAACAATGTAATAATTTCATCATGTTATGTCTCTTTTTTCTTCGTGTTCTGTATTACCCATTTCCTTTCTCCTTCTTTTCCTTTTCTTTTCCCTATTTTTCCTCTTGTGTCCTCTTTTTCCTTCACATTTTTTCTTCTCAATTTTTTTTAACTTAAACGTGTCCATTTGCTTATGTAGATACATTTTTGTTGAGTTGATTATTTTCAGCCACTTCAGCTAATGTTAAAATAAATGTCTTTGTATTTATACACATTTAGTGGTTGTTATTTTTGTATGAGTAACTTAAAGAACTTCGATCTCAGGATGAGCTTTTAAATTTTCAAAAACTGCAATGATATCTTTTACAAAATCAGTAGTAATTTACATTCTCTTCACAAATGAGTGAGGAGCCGGAGGCAATGTATTCTATAGCGTTTTCTTTTCGCTCATTGGGCAATTTGGTATGAACATATATTCTCATTTGAATTTGCTGGATTTCTAAGGAAATACCTTTTTTCTCATCTTGCTTGGGAATTTGAGGTTTTTTTTTTAACACTTATTTATCATTTCATGGATCTTGTCGAATTATAACATTGTTTTTCTTATTTTTCACTTAAATAGTTTCTGTATATTAGAAATACTAACCTTCATTGATTTTTAGGGTGGAATCATTTTTTCCCAAATAATTTTTGAGGAGTTTTATATGTTGTTAGTGATGCCTTTGAATATATATTAAGTAAAGTTACAACTGTCAGTTTTTAACTTCAAGGACTTTTAGGCATCCTGTCTTCATTTAGGTTGTTAATGCTCTGAATATATGGAAAAATACTTCATGTTTTTAAAAATTCTCACGTCCTTGATGTCTCACCCAAATTCGTTTCAAGCACACTTCTTCTCAAGTCAGTAAAAGCAAGCCCATTCACCCGTCCTTGTGGAGTAAAATAATCAGTTTTCCCTTTTGATGCCTCCCCACCCTGATGTGTTCCTTCACACCACAGATCCAAGTCATTTTTTTACCCTAAAATACAGTCTGAATCAGCTCGTTTTTCTCTGCTCTAATGTCCCATCCTTCACGATGGTCTTCTGGTCACCTCTAAATAGCAGATCTGCATTCTCATTTCCATATCCCAAAATAGCATTTCTTTAATGCTCTTAAATGTTAAAACGTTGTTTTCTGCTTTTACTTTCAGTGTCACTATATATGATGACATGTAGAAAACTGGCAAAATATTCTGGAGAATGAGCATCTGTGTTAGGATTTTAGAGCTGCAATGAACCACGGGAGCTGAGACCCTGTACCTGTGGCCTCTGTGGCTTCTCGAGACAGACCTGAGAAGGCCCAACAGCTCACCTCTGGCTCACCTTGAAACTGTGCAACAGGCAGTGACTTCTCAGGTAAAGCAATGTTCAGACTTTGTACAATTTAACTACCACGAGATGAGAATTGGTATAGTATGTCTGTGTGCAGAGAGAGAAGACATGAATTCCATGGATATTAAATTTGACATTTTATAAGTCGTCACTTCTACATATTGTGCTTTTCAATGTAAACAACTATTCCTTCTTTAAAACAGTGCCCCCACTATCTAGGAATGATAGAAATATGTGGTGAATGTTTAAATTTTACAAATTATTACAGTAAAAGACACAGTGCCATTAAGCCCCCTCAAAATATTACCCCTCACTTCAAACACAATTGTGCCATCACTCCTGTCATTTTCTGAAGCAGTTCTGGAAATCATCTTTCATGACTATCCTCTCAAGATATGATCAAAAATATAGTAAATGCCACCACTGAGTGTCATCCAAAGGTCAAGTTAGTAAAAACATGATGGGGTGTGACCAATCACTTTATTCACTGGATGTGACACTCTTTGACTTCTGGCTCTTCCTCAAAGTCAAAATGACCATTTAAGGGAAACAAGGACATTGAGGCAGCCATGACACCACAACTAAGACACAAAATGAATTTATTATTCAATGATAAAGGCAGAGAGGAATCCTAAAATTGTAAATGCCAAAATTTAATGAAAATCTTCGATATATTAATATCTATTCCAAATAGTAAAGAGTCCCCTCCTAGTATATATAAAAATTCTAATCATTAACATCTGTGGTAGGACCTGAAAATGTTAATCATAATTTTGAAAATTGCTTGAATTAAGACATATCTAGGAGACTAGCAAAGAATGCTTCAGGATGTGTCAGTGTGGGTCATGGGGGCATGACATTGGGGACTGGGGTTCCTAGCCCCTTCTTGACTGACATTCTTTCCCTGTGCTCTGCTTCTATATCACTGTGAAGTGAATGGCTTTGCTGTGCCATGTCTTTCTACTAAGCTAGCCAATTGTGGGCTAAAACCTCTGAAATTGTCAGACAAATAAGCCTCAAATTCTTTACATTCTGAGTGCTGTGTATTTTATTCCAGAAATAGGAAAGTTAATTGATAAAGAAATTTTGTATGACTAGAAGGGTCTTTCTGTGAATATACCTATCCATTGGTTCAAAAGCCTCTAGAATTGGTTGGAGGGAGGAGTGTGAGGATTTTGATGATGCATACTAGAGAAGCTCTAGAATGCTGTAAGTAGAACTTGATGGGTGATTCTAGTCTCGAGCTCAGAAGAGCAGACTGCTGATAGGAATACTAGGAATAGGAACACCTATGTACATCTAAAATGTACCTCTAAAATAAAATTGAAAAAAAAAAAACAGGCTGATGCAGTTTCAGTGAGAACCAGGACTCTATTGGAAGTTGGATTAGAGATCATACATGTTACAACCTGGCAAAAAAATTTTCTACATTTTGTCCATGTCCTAAAACATTATATGATGATAAATTTAAGGGTAGCAGACTAATCGACCTTTCAGAGGACATTTTAAGGCAGCCCAGTATTCAGGCTTTGGCATAAGTACTGCTGCATGCATTTAACCCAATTTATAGTGAGAATCAGGAGCAAACACCAGATCAAAAGCATCTGAAAAATTTAAATTTTGGTGCAAAAAGAACCAAGTGTGAAGTTGAAACAAAAGGTGTTGTGATTGTGGAAGATATTATTGCCATTAAAAAGAAATCAAGTACTTTGTACTAGAAGAAAGATGTTTTGAGGGCATCTCAGGAATCAACAAAACTCCACCCTTCCCATGCTCGAGAGTACAATAATGTAAACATTTTATTTGAGAATGGAGCCCCTGGCTACCTGCTCAAAAATGGTGGCCTAGGGAAAAATATCATTGGAATTAATTTTACTATTCACTCAGGCACTCAGAGGTCTCTGTAGCTGTTTTGGGGCTGGGTGGGGCAGCTACTGTTACTACTGATGGCGAACCTTAGTCTTGTCCATATGATGATGGTTTGTCAGGCAGACAGAGTACAAGGATTGCTGGGTAAAGAAAACTTCCACCCAGATTTAAAAGGAAAGCCTGGGAGGCCATACAAAAATATGTGGTGGGGTTGGAGTCCTGGTCAGGAATTGATGAAAGATGAGTATATGAAGTTGTAGGAATGAAGCTGAAGGTGTAGTGGAAACATGAGGAATATAGGATGTGTGCTGAGAAAAGCCACAGAAAGCAAGCTGAGCCAGCCCAACAGAGAGGTCCTGTGAGTTGCAACCAGCCGGGCCCAAGGGTGGGGCTGCCCAAGAGCATTGGAATCTGCATCTCAGCACCAGGTGCCCTAGAGGCTAGACGCGGAACTACAGGGTTTAATGTTTATGTTGCTGGGTTTCCTTCTTGTTCCCTTCCTAATCTTTTGTATCCTGTATGCCTCGTTTTTGGAATGGGATGGTTTACCTAGTGCCATTGCACCTTGAGATTAGGCAACGTGGTTTTGCCTTTTGCAGGGATTCGCATCTAAGTGATTGACTTGGGATTTGAGCAGTGCCGGAACTGTTGAGACTTTGGGAAGGGATTATGGCAATGTTGATCATATTCAGGATAGTTGCCTTATGGAAGATGAAATTAAGATCTTGTTATTGTCTTACTTGATGATTAAGGAGATGTTCTTGGGTGTCAGGTTGATAAAAGGTGCATTCTGATCATTAATCATGATTGTCAAATGTAATGCTGTGCTTAAGAGCTGTCTAGCAGATGAATAAAGCACATGCCTAAATGTGTTTGAGAGAGTCACGGGGCATGGTCTTAGGAAGTGTGCCTTCTTTCTAGCCCCCTTCTCTTTTGTACCTTTTCCCTGTGCTCTGCTTCTTAGCTGCCATGACTTGAGAAGCTTTGTGCTACTATGCAATTCTGCCGTATGGTTCCTGCCTTGGAACTAGGGTACCATGGACTAAAACCTCTGAAATTGTGAGCCAAATAAAAGTTCTTCTTTAAGTCGTGAATATTGGGTATTTTGTCCCAGCAATGGGAAAACTGACTAATGCATGACTTTATTTAGAAATAAATCCTTTGCATAATCAAGTTAAACTGAAATTATCAAGGAGAGATCAAATGCAATATGACTGTGCCCTGATGGATAAAGGAAAATATATAGACACCTACAAGGAAAAAAAAAAAAAAAAAAA